>JAYMTA010002683.1:0-15892 GCA_036897625.1 Pelargonium cotyledonis | reverse complement strand
AAAAAACTTTAAAATATGAAGGGTAACATAGTAATTTTACATATTAAAAAATATTTTGTTATTGATTTTTAACCATATCAGTTAGTTTTAACAGATTCCGTTAGTGATTTAACGGAATGGATCTCGCAAGAACGAAAAATGTGATACTATGACCTCGCAGGAACAAAATAAAGTACAAAAACCTAAGTAAAATAAATGAAATAGTACAGAGACCCCTTGGATCATTTTTCCTTTATAGTATTATCAATACCTTATATCTAAAAAAATCCAAGTACAGAATTTGTCATTGTAACAATTTTCTTGGTTGGACCAAATCTTTAGTTCGAATCTTTTAGGCTCTGAACAAAGCAACTGACCATGAAAGAACAAAATCAAATGTCATTGTGGACTCTAAAGATAAGACTTCAAAGGAGTTTGTGAGGACTGCAGTGTGCAGCTGCTTAGAGATAAAGGCAAAGTTCTATTTTCAATTTTTTGGCAGGGGCAATTGTGGCAAAGTTCTATTTTCAATTTTTTGGCAGGGGCAATTGTGTAATTGTATAGGGAAACTATAAAACTAAGGATAAAATGGTTCCAACTCTCTCTTTTTTTTTTTTTTTTACCTTGGTTCTAACTCATTATAGGGATTGGTAATTTTTGTATCACAAACTCACCAACAAAGAAAAGTAAAAGCTCAACTTGCGACAAAAGTTGAGAAAGTGGACACTTACTTTGAAACGGAAGTAGATAAAACATTATTTATTACGGTTTAGTTTCCACTTACTTTGGAACATAAGTAGATAAAGCATCATTCATTACAATTTAGTTTCCACCATTCTAATCTCTCTGAGCTACACAACAAGATAACTCTCCTATTACGGTTTAGTTTCCAGAACCTAATATTGACTCATTCTTTGATCTTAGATGTTTATGATCGAGATGTTAGAAGTAAATCTATTTCTCATCAATAACATTAAAGGAAAAATATATAGCAAGCAAATGCATAGTCTGCTTTTCTTCAACTATCATTTGAAGAAAACTTATCAAAACTTCAAAACATGATACTCTATTACTACCAAATTTACAACCCATTTCCCATGCCATATTTCATCAATTTCCCACACCAATAAATTACTACAATTCAATCTCGCTCGGGAGCATTTTCAGAAACTCTTCTCGAGCTCAGATTGCCAGCATATGACCATACCTTTTCAAAATCAGCAGGACTTGGTTTCTGCAACTTCTGGTCTGGCTCTTCCTTAAGAATGCTCTTCAAAGAGGGAGGAGCTCGTCCAGGACTTCCAGCCACAGGAGTTGATGAACAGAAGGTTGGTGTTGCAAATGGGGAGGCAAAAGGACTGTGGTGGATCGAGAAAGGGCTAGGAGATATACGTTTCTGGATGGGAAGACCGCCTGGACCTCCCCTGCCAAAGAGGGACATGGATTCTGCTGCTGCAGATTGCCTCATGGCATCATCCACATAAACTACATCGTCAATCCTTGCCATTATGTTGAAGGCCAAGCTCTCCATAACCCTGGAATAGCTCTCAAGAATTGATTGACCAACATCCTGCATGGGAAAAAAATCGTTATCCAATGTCATTGTAAATATTTGATACTCATAGTTTTTCTAAGCAGTATGGACCGACTCTTTACATATACTGGTGACAAGGTGGAAACATATCTGGTCTTAAGTGATGTCTACCCCCACCAAGAAATTAGTCTACCCCCACCAAGAAATTAGCTTTCATCTTATAAGAACATTATGCTAAAATGAATCCAAAAACTCTAGTACTCCCCAAATATTATGTTCACAACGAAATATAAGAACATATGGCAACACTGGGAAGGATAAGATTAGGATTAAGAGTATTTGAGCAAGAGTCAGGGTAGCTTCAATTGAAAAACGAAATATAAGAACATATGGCAACACTGGGAAGGATAAGATTAGGATTAAGAGTATTTGAGCAAGAGTTGGGGTAGCTTCAATTGAAAATAAGACGAGGGGAAAACAATTATTGTGATTTCGACTTATGCAATGTAGGGAAATTAGTGACACTAATATGAGTAGGGGAACCTACAGTATGCAAAGTTTTGCTGCATTATATGGTAAACATAAGAACACCAAATAATACCTTATTATATTGAATCTTGTTCATATCCAATGCAGTCTGTGGAAGCCCAGGGAAGCGAAGCCTCAAGCTCTGCAACAGTGTCTCTGCTCGTTGTGCCAGGGAGTGGTTCTTTTCTGTATCAGTAACTAGACCCTTGACTTTACCACCCCATGTAGGGCGCTTGTGTTTCATGTGATTAGCATGTTTTCTCTGATCTTTCTGCTTCCAGACATGAATTGATGCCTCAACCATGTTAACTATTTCCAGAGTGTGATGTTCTGATGATAGGTCTAGACAATTAAAAAGACATTCTGGTGAAAACTGGTCAGCAGTAATGTAGCGATAGATAATATCACCCAAGCAAGCTCTTCCACTCTGCAAAAAATGGACAATCATAGACAAATCATTCAATGAACTCACAACTATTATCATACAAATTTGTCAATTGTATCTCATGTCTTGCTATCCTGATATAAACCTACAACTATAATGATGCCTCTGAAATGTTTAGTTCACTACATTAAGAAGATGGGTTAAGCTTAAATGCCAGACAAACAATAAAAATGAACAGTCACACAGCCAAGGTGGTACAATCTCATTTATGTAGGCATCCACAAGAATCAACAACCATGACAGCAAGGGTGGAGTTTACTGAGATGAAAAAGAAGGTAATCCGCTAACCCTACTGAAACATCATGATTCCTACCACAAAATGGCAATAAGCATGGTATTATGCAGCAAAAACCAATGACTTTTGAGAGCATGGTGAAGTAAACAGCATTGAAATGAAAACAGCAACAACAACAACACATTGGGATCCAGAGCTCGTATTCTCCTCCTCTACTCCATCCTATGTAATGATGTCTCTTTGTTAAGCTAAGTGTTATCATGTAAACCCCTCCCTCTTTTAGTTCTCCTAACTAAACATGAAAAATTAGGTATGCCCTAAATAGAAGAGTGCAAAGTGTGAATCTCTCATCTCATTTCATATGCAGTCATATAGGATTCTCAAGAAATCATACTCGTAATCTAGACTACCCTCTAAAAACTAATGACCATATCAGACATGTATTTAGTCCACAGCTGTATCATAGCTAAAACAAACACATACCTTAGGCAATGTCTCCAAGTAGGCACTGGGAATCTCCATTTCAGCAAGCACACTACTATTAATAGCCATAGCTGCCTTCAATATCTGGTTAGTGCAGTCCCTGCACTGCTGCAGCCTCTTCCTAGCTTCCTCGGACAATCCATTTGCCGGCACTTTTGGACAAGGCAGCCACCACTTATCTTCCTGCCTAATGGAGGGCCTCCCACCAGGGTACGATGACGGATAGGCTTCACAAGCCTCAGCATCACCCATAATTATCCCCCTATCAACATACCAAAACTCAGTCTCCTCAAATCCATCAAGCATGCTAAGAAGCATTGCATCAAGCTTCTTAAGAGCAGGTAGATTCATGTATAGATCAGAACGTGGTCGAGTGGCCATGACTTCATACGTGCCTCCTCCAGGAAATTGTTGTATTGAAGGAACCAATTCAACAATAGAATCACTCACACATAAGAGCCATTCCATTTCCCGGCGCCACATTGCCTTCTTCTGTGGCGCCAATGGCTCTAACCTCCATAGCTCACCAAACACAGTAGCTGCAGCCATGTAAAATGTACTTCAATGAATAGTGAAAATTAAAGAACCCTAATTTGAGCACACAATGTGAGTATAAAATCGAACCAGAGAGGTTTGTGATAGCATTTGAGATGGCGAGTGCAGTGCAGACGCCTTTACCACCACCAGACATGTCTTCACCAAGCAGAAGCTTAGCAAATCTCTCCTTCATCATCTCAACCTCTGCAAAATTAGGAAAATGAACACTATAAATCATCTTCAAATGCCAGACACTGGATCTACCAAAAATTGCAGAATTAGATCCACTGCTTTGTCCTTAAAAATATGCAGGAAAATAGCAATACAGAACTCACCATGTTCCCCTAAAAAAATTAGTAACATTTCAGCAGTGCTTGAAAATTCATTTTCTCTATTTACCTCATTTTCTCAGCAACCAAACAAATTCACTTGCTTTTATAAACATTCGAGAAGCAATTGGAGAAGGAGGCAAGAAAATCTACCAAACTTTCCAATAATAGATTTATGTAAAATTACCAGATAAATCCGCGTCACGTTTGTCATGCTTCTCCTCCCAGACCATCACATCCTTCCCTCCAATCACCGGCAGCATCACGGTCGCCGGAAAGGTGAATTTCCCGACCACCGGACGCGGTGACGACGCCATCGAGCTCGAAGCTCCCTCTCCATCGAACCTCCGACACGAGAAGCTACTACAGCTCTCCGACTCGCTCACGTCAGCACTTATGCTGTAGCTCCCGCACCGCTCGCTCTGCTGTTCCGAACCGTCCTCCGACGACACACTCCCCGCCATCGCTCCAGGATCCGACCGTTGCAGATCTCAGCGCAACATTCGCAACAATCCCGAAAATGCAGCCACAATCAGAGACGGAACAGCACAAACGGGAGACGGTGCGGAGGTCTGGCGATGGCCGATAAAAGAAGAAAAAGCAGAAAAGTCTCTGTCTCGAGCTTGCTCACAACGTTCTCTATCACTCACTATGTACTGCTTCTCTCTCTGTCTACTTTACTTTCTCTCTAGACAACGAAAAAGAGACGATCATGACGGAGGCAAAGCAGAATAAACGGCGTCTGCCGGAGCCGTCTACTCCGTAACGGCACAAGACACGTCCCTTTATCTTCGGGCCCCACAAGCTTACGTGGACAAAATATACGGGTCCGATGCGGGTCTCACATGGACGGAACGGCGTGGCGGAGGGGTTTGGTAACAAGCGGGCGACCCCAGGGTAAGCTCTCATCCCCAAGCGTTGGTTTGACGATGACCCCATCTTTTTCGGTGCATATTAATATTGGGATGGTATCTGGACCGTTGGATTGACGGTCCTGGTCCCACACAATCTGGAGAATCTTGACCGCTGACAATGTGTGGAGTGGAAGAGAAGAGAAAGATATGGGTTTTATGTGCTACGTTGTTGACATTTCCGTAATGGTGTTAACACCACATCCCGATGATGTGTGGCGACAGATGATTCCTCAAAACATGCTCTATCAAAAAAATGTTTGATACGTCACAAAATTTCTGGGCTAGTTATTACAATTAAATACGTCGTTTTAATGTTTTCCTCAAAACAACAAAAGAAAAAACGAAATTTTAATGGAATTTTTTTGAAAAAAAATTAGGTGAATATTGAATGCGGTTAATTATCATTAAAATCGTTACGTGAAAACTAAAATGGAAATCAAAATGAATTGGAGCCGTCGGATGAGTTAATGTGGTAGGTCCCACGTGGGTTTAATGATTGATTGATGCGCTTGATGAGAGCAACTAGTAGAGTAGAATTTTCTTCTGTTGTTGATGCACGTGATTTGAGTAGGCGGGGAGGGGGGAAGCAAAACCTGTAGGTCGGCTGGTCGGGTCTTTTAATCGGCGGGAAGGGGACTGTTTGGTTTTGGTTGTATCATAAACTTGTGCTTGCTTTAGTCTGTCTTTTTGGAGAACGGGAATGACTCTGATCTAGGTTCTGACGTGTAAGGTGTGGGACCCTTTGGTACTTATTTTATGGAATTCGATATTTTGACCTGTTAATGACTTGTTAATTATATGTTTCTCTTAAGTAATACAGAGTAATATGTTTCTCAAGTGAAAATCGAGCTCACAAAGTTCATTATGTGAGAGTTCATCTCAAAATTCTTATTAAGTGTTGGTTCCACACACACACAAAGTAGGTGTTCATTTGAGCTTCGAGTTAAAAAGACATATCAATAATATTATTGTGGTCTTCAATGACAAATTCCCGAGTGTTGGAGATGTCATCCTTCGTGTTCAAAGTTTTAACTTTTTTTTACTTGATTGTTTTGCTAATTCTCTTAGCTTTTCCATTCGTTTTAATCTGGACATCTTTTGGTAACTAATACAAGTACTTTGCATTGCTATATATATAAAGTTCCTATTTTAGAATTTATACATTACTTGATATTGATTTAAAGCTCTTTACTTGGCCTTCCATACTCATGTAGTAAGATTAAGTAAAAAGATAAGTAAATGAGAGTGAAGGTAAAAATAAGGCTCACTTGAATATTTTAGATGCTGGTTTCAATCAATAACTTTTCTAGCTGTTTTGAGCGTGATTTTTTTATTTGTTCAAGTAAAAGTAGAATTTTCATTAATTGAAATCAATACTCATAACTTGAACCCCTGTCCGAACATTTTTGAATTAGATTGATTTTTTCTTGAAAAAATGATGATTAGAATGAACTTCTATACAAAAAATACAAAAAAGATAAATGTGCTCATCTTACATTACATATATAAATTTTATCCGGCCTACACTTTCATAAATTTCAAACTAATCTAAACCATTAATGAATCGAATTCAATTCGCTCTCCGTCAATATGAATTTGAAGATTTGAAATTTGAATTGCAAACTATACCCTCTTGTCACTATTTGCCTCCATTCATAATTGTTAGGTCTACAATTATTAAAGCTTATTAAACTTCATAATGCCAATGTGTTCTCATTGAAAATAATATTTCGAGCAATTAATGGTGAGGTATATTGAGAATCAAAATGAAAAATCAAATGTGTCACATAAATTGAGCTATGCTTTAATAGAATTTAAAACTCTATAAATGGTTATTACAATAAGTATATGTATATTTCATCAAAAAGTTAGGTGAACCAAAAATTCTGATTCTATTATCAATATCTTTACCGAAAACATGGGCCGACCTGTCGTATAAGAGGTAAAAGAAACCGACATAAGTAGAAGAAACCACCGAACCGACCTGTCGTTTTAAGGAACCAAAGCCATTTGTAAGTGAAACAAACCAACCCGACATCGGCAAATTCTAGTGCCATCGTCACCGCCGTTTCACTCCTCGCTCAACTGTCGGTACTCGCGATCCGATCCACAAACCCTAGGTTTCGCCAATTCGTCGGTATCGAACAATCGATCAGTGACAATATGCCGAAGAAGATGGGCGTGAACAGCAAGGCGGAGGCGGCTAGGGCTCGCAAGAGCGCCACCGAGACGGAGCGCAAGGACCGGGACGCTCGCCAGAAGGAAGAGCAGTACTGGAACGAAGCCGAGGGCTCCAAGCCTAAGGCCGCCAAGCGCCGCGAGGAAGAAGCCGAGAAGCGTGCCGAGGCCGCCGCCCGCCGCGCGGAGGTCCGACGCCTGGCCGAGTTGGAGGAGAAGGAGCTCGAGAAGGCCGCGAAGAAGCCCGACAAGAAGGCTAACCGGGTGGCAATTCCGTGCCCTAGGGTCCGGGGGGCGGAGCTCATCCACCGCCGCGAGGAGGAGCAGAGGGAAATCGCTAGGAAGGCTGAGGAGGCCAAGCGACAGCAGAAGAGGACGGCGGCGGCGGAGGAGTACGAGCGTATGGTGCTTGTAACCAACACCAATCGGGACGATTCGCTTATTGAGGCTAGGTCGGTGGAGGATGCGATTGCGCAGATGGCTGTTACTGATCCCTTGCCGCCGGATAGGCATCCGGAGAGGAGGCTAAAGGCTTCATTTAAGGTTCGATTTTTTTGTTTTTATTATTATCCACAATATTTGCTTCGAATTATGAACCAGTGTTCAATTTTAGTAAGTTTGTGTTCAATTTCCTGTGCATTGTATTGAACTGATATAGGATTGGCTTTGTAGATCTAGTTTTAAGCCCTACTGAATCAAAATGTCGACATCTGTTAAAAAGCAAAATTTGAGCTTCAATGGTATGAGTTTGGTGGAGATGGACAAAGAGGAGATAGGGTCATCATGCCTGATTACTGACTTTGTGTCTGTAGCTGTTAGTTCCCAAGGCTATCTTGTATTGCCGTTCTAATTGAAAATGCTACTTCATGCCTGCATGGGCAGTCACTATTCCTTAGCTTTCAATTATTTAAAGTCATTCCTACTTTGATGACAACTAGGAATAAATGAGCTTAGCCAATGTGGGCTGAAGGATAGCCTTTTCTTGGACTCGCTAGGATAGCATCTTAGCTGTCATGTCACTAGGGGAGTGCTGTTTTCAGGTCTAGTTGCTGTAAGTGGACTCTGGTTATGTTGGAATCATTCCAAAATTGCCATAATTCTTAAGTCATTCTACGATTTCTGTTCTAGTTTGTGCATTCTGAACTGTACACTGTTTACAACCAGGGAGAGTAGAAATAGGTGATCCAAATTATTAATTTTGGATATTGAAGCACCAAAATGGTGCGGTTGTAGAAAGTGAAGGGTAAGACCTCCAAATCTCTATGAAATCTTCCACATGCTAGATAGCTTGAAACGAATCGGTGAGCTATGCAGAAGTGTGTCTTGGAAAAGAACCTCTGACTCTCTAGTAAGGCAAGAGCAAAATAAGAATCTCTAAGCAAGAGAATTCTTAGGTAATATATAGGAAGAAAATGTCCACTCAAGTAAATTAACTTATACCTCTCTTTGCTGAGGAGACGATATTTAGGGGAGAAGAGGGTGGCAATAGAGAGATGGAATACTGAAGTATGTTGAACTTGACACCAATTAAAGAGTTGACAAGTGTCAAAAACTCAAAATGCTACTTAAGTAGTTCTGAGATGTTGTAGGTAGGCAGTAGCCTGCTACGTCATGTTCTTGACATTGCAACTGACTGTCCTTGTGATTGGTATAAATGTTGGTTGTAGCTGTTCACGTGAGCAATCTTCTGCTCAGCGCCTAGGTGGAAACTTCAGCTAGGTATTGTCAGTTAGGAAATCTTTAACTTAACATATATTCTCGAGAAACAATTGAATATGTTTTGGAGTCATACTCATAATTGCTACCCTAGATGCAGCTCTAGTTGCTCATTGTTTTGATATATACTGATGTATCTTTACCTTATATTTCACTATTACTTACTATTATGTGTTTCCTAATAGTGGTTTTAATGTGTTGGCTACTAGATTACATTGGATAGTGGTTCACCTTTAGTTGTAATGATTTTGACCTTAGTTTAGACTCTGAATGCCATTTCTCAAGGGAACTAATGTTTTCTATCAGCTTGTAAGTTTTTAGGTCTACTATTTTTTTTTTTACCAGACTGTAATTGCCTTCTTGAAAGTACTTACTCATTTTACATCTAAACTTCAAGTATATTCATTGAGACTGAGGGAGTAATTGATAATCCAAATCAATAATAATTTATTTTTATGAATTATTATTCTTTAACTATATTCATTGTTTATTATCTGTTGTATTCTTGTAGGCTTTTGAAGAGGCTGAACTTCCAAGGCTTAAGGAGGAGAAACCAGGTCTTACTCATAACCAATACAAGGATTTGATATGGAAGCTATGGAAGAAATCTCCAGACAATCCTCTCAATCAAGTAAGCTTTGTAGTTCTCAGCCTCAAATATATGATTACATTGTACTTTTAAGTGACAATTTGGTGTTAGTCTGGTTAGATAAAACTTATCTTATCCTATCATATTGTCTTTCCCATTTACTTCCCTACACTATATTTCATAAAGTAACTTGAATACCAAGTTTAATGAGTTTAATCATATCTTCTATTGACAGTTGAACTCTTAGCTCTTATCTGTCAATTGAACTTTTAGCGCATAATTGTAATCGTTTCTCCACTTAATATTTCTCATTTTGACCTGTCTACAAATTTGAATAAGATGACCTCTTAGATCTCTCTCCCATATTACAATCCCTTAATATTATGAACCTTCTGTTTTCTTTTTAGTTTTGTCTACGGTTTTGTTTTAAGTTGCTCTTTCTTTTTTGTTGTTTTGTATTTTCAGGTTGCAGAGTAATAACTGCTGTCCAGGGCTTCAATATGAATGGAACTTGTGGTTTAATGTGTAGTTAGGAATTTGTAGACACGTCTTTCACGTGGAATTACTAGTGCCTGCCTACATAAACTAAAAAAACTGATTGTATTAGAAACATCTTGTCCAATTTATGATGAAACAAATATTGTACATGCAGAGAAATAATATTGGCACAGATAAGACAGCCATTTCAATATATCTTGCAGCACAAAGTAGTTCCATTTCCCAGCAATTGGATATTGTATGTATTCCCATCTCTCTGTTATGCTGCTTCAAGCTTGTTCTTAAAATGTGAATGTGATGCTGTAGATTCTGCTGTTGTTTTGAGGTAATAGGTACCACGAACTGCAAGATGGTTAAAAGTTTTGTTCGAGTCATAGTAGTACCGGTTGCTTGAGTGAATGGTTTTTATTTTGATTTTCCCTCGATAGACAGTCAAGTCAAAATCACATTGAGGTTGTCTGGACAACATTATTGTGAGACCTAACCCTTACAACATGCGTCACTTGTATCTTGGAGCAAGATTTGACAGGTCTGGTCCGCCTTCATTACCGCCTCCATCTTACACGATTCCTATAAATTTTTATCCTTTTGGTAGGTAAGTATAGAGAAACCTTGGTGTCATCTGTGACCACTTACTCTTTAATGTCATGTAAGCTTCGATTCATAGAACTTTCGCACTTATAGGGCTATAGTTTGTTTTAGTCTTGGATGATTTTTTCCAAGTTCAGTGCTCATAACCGGCTGAAAACAGCAACAAGCTTCCCACGAGATGAAATAAGAAGCAAACCCTCGTGGGTTTTTACGTGGGAGCCATGAAGTGAAATCGAACATGGCCCCAATGACTTGGCGTGCCCCGATCCTGCCAGCAATATGGAAGTACTTTCCTATGCTAGGAAGTGGCATGGCATGCCTTTCACCAGACAATCATTGATTCGAAAATACTCAGATACAGAAACTACTACTACTCCTACTATTTTGTGGAGTAACAAGTACAGCTGTTGAAAATATCCAGCTTGTGTTTGTGCCTAATGCCTTCTATTAATGTCTCTTTTGTAGACAAGCACATGCTATATTGAATAGCAGCTCAAGTTAAAATGTTAAATGTTGCCCTTAGCTGAAACTGCCCAACCACCCCTACAAGCTGGGGTTAGATCCTTTGTACTCCTTAAGTAAATTCAAAGGTTCAAAAGGTGTAATTATTGTTTCCATTTCTGTGTTTTCCAGTTGCTCATTTGATCTTCTCCACCACCATCATTTTTGAGCCTGAACAGTTTGGTAACATACCAGATTGTGCAATCAACTGCAATATAATTTAGATGATTTCTACTGTCTACAAGTTTAAAATTTAAACTATTGAACAATACTAAAAACTCCTCTAAAATTCAATTATACAAAGTGAAACCTTTTTCAATGTCATTGTCTTGTAGCTTCTCATTTTCTACAAAGATATTTGGTATGTACATTATTCAAAACTGATACAAATATCCTTACAATTATTGTATATCATCTGAATTTAACTACCAGATTATGCTTTTTGTCTAGGAAAATAAATTCTTGAATTGGCTGCAGAACATAACAAGATCTTGAGGCCATGCCATGTTCAAGAAGCAGGACTGAAATTTCAAGAAAACTTGCTGGCTCTGCAAAGGATTTGCAAGTAAAAAGAGAAAGTGAGTTTCTTGCTTAATCCTCATGGTTGGAAGGCAATGGTTAGACCTCTCAGTCTTATCAGTCCTGGGGACTAAGTGCAGAAGGACAATCGCGAACAACACTGTCATTGTTGGCCTCAAATCAGACAACTCCAGCAGAGATATGCTTCTCCGAGTGCTCACTTTGGATGTCAATCCTGGGGACTCTGTCCTCGCCATTCATGTTCAGGAAGCAGATGGCGATACTTTTGATCCTAACACCTTCCATATCCATGAAGATGTCTGCAAGTCTAAGAGGGTATGTGTTTTTATATACTTTCTACATTTCAATCATCATTGCTTAGCTTTCAGTTTACTTATAACCATCAAATGAAATGTGAATAACCCGTCCTCCAACAGAGGAGGAGCTTGTGCTTCTTTATAGCTTATGATACTGTTTCTTTGATTGTAGGTGGATTTCCTGGTTAAGGTTTGTGTAGGAGAATCATATGTTTCCGAACTATGTTACCAAGCGCAAGTCAACTACGCGACAATGCTAGTACTCGGATGCAGCGTCTCAGGGTACTGTAAATTGTATCTATATCAGTAGTAGTATGAGTAGTTGATCTCTCATTTTTGTAGTAAATTTTATTTTGTGCACGCAGGCCTAAAGATCCGGTCATTACGTCTTGCCTCAGAGGGTTGCCATTTTCTTGTACCCTTATGGTTATTGATTTTGGAGGCAAAACTCGAATCAAGAGACATGGAACTTCACAACAAGGCTCTATAACAGCAGTCCTTGGATCTTCTTCGTCGTCCTCATCAGGATCATCATCTTCTGATCTTGATCAATCAGGAACACCTAATCACATGCAAAAGTCATTTACCATATCATCTTCTTCAAAACTATGTTCAGTTCATAGAGCTGATAACATGGAGCCTATAGGCATCTGGAAGACAGTAGAAGTGCCTGAAAGCATGGCAGACAATCTGTTCCAAAATTTGGCATTTCCCGAATCGAAGGGAAAGATCAGAAGCTTCACACCAGAAGAGCTTAGCCTTGCCACTAGTGACTTCAGTCCTCAAAGGGTGATTGGATTGGGTGGGCATAGCAAGGTGTATCATGCCGAATTTGATAATGGCCTGCCTGCAGCTGTGAAGGTCCTTAAAACAATGAAAAAGATGGAAGATGATCTTTTCCGAGAAGTGGAGATGTTGAGTACTATCAAGCATGAGAACATAGTTGAGATCACTGGGTATTGCTTTGGCAAAGAAATGAATGCAATTGTATACAAGTTACTAACCGGAAGCTTGAAACAAAAGTTGAAGCAACTCAGATGGAAGGAGAGAGTTGGTGTTGCAATTGGTGTGGCAAAGGCTTTGGAGTACCTTCATCATCAATGCAACCCTCCCATCATTCATAGGGATGTGAAGTCCTCTAACATTGTCCTCTCCGAAAACTCTCAACCGCAAGTAAGTTCTATTTCAATCTGTAGTTGAATGACAATCATGCATACATGAATCAAAGGTAGTAAAATTAAAACAATTGTTCTTAGAGATTTTGTATCCACAAGTTACTGTCTTTTTCTGTTTTCAGCTATCAGATTTTGGGTCAGCAACAACACAACATCACCCTCAGCAAGCTTTAGCAAAGAAAAAACCATTTAAAGTTGTTGGAACATTTGGATACTTGGCTCCAGAATATGTAATGTATGGAATAGTTAGTGATAAGATAGATGTGTACTCCTATGGTGTTGTGCTTCTGGAGCTTATAACGGGGAAAGAGGCTATTCAAACAACCGATACAAATCGCGAAAGCCTAGTCCTTTGGGTAATTTTTATGCATAGAAGAAACCAGTTTGCTTTATATAGTGTAAAAGATCATACAGTTTCTCATCTCTTCCTAACTTTGAGCTTTTGTACCCCATTTGACTTGCAGGCAAGGCCTTTACTAGGCAGTGGCACTTGCGAAACTCTGGTTGATCCTTCCCTTACCAACGAGTACAACGTCGAAGAGATGGAGATAATGATAATTGCAGCTCGAATGTGCCTCATTGATTCACCCTCTAGAAGACCAACAATGAAAATGGTATGCTAATTTTAATTCTTCCTAATACTAAGTCATTTTGCCTTGTACATCAGACAAATGTACTTGTCCTGTTCTGCAGATACTAGAGTTGTTCAAGGAACCAGAAACTAGTAATGGATTCGCAGAATCATAGCTCCAAGAAATATATGAAACTTGTGCAAGCATTCTCGTCGCTGATTTAAAGATCATCTTGGTTCCAACCATCGATATGCAACCTATTGCTAAGCAAGATCTTGATTTCGAGGACTCTTGTAATAAGGTCTATTTCTATTCAATCTCTGTACATTTTTCTCTGTTAATAACGAGTGAATCATATATTATATTTATGAACTCAGAACCTTTTGTTGATAATTGATGTAAATTGTATCATCCAACTTCTAGTACTAAACTTTATTATGACATTTATGACCTAGGAAATCAGTTTCTTGTGACCATCACAGTAGCATACAATTGCAACCCAAATCCAAACTTATTGCACAGAAAAAGTGGTTGGATCAAAGATTGTACCTTTGTCTGTTGTAAAAACCTAAACCTAACCCGATTTGCAAGATATGCAGATCTGTCATGAAAAATGTCAAATGAGCTCATAGGACAATGTCTGTCCAACCAAACCATATTATTGATTATGAATACTTCATTCAATTATTATTAGGTAAACAGAATATAAAAATTATACAACAAATCAAGTAAAGAATGTGAGGGACAAATACAATTCATTTCAATTACAATGTTATCATATATATAAGGATCTGGTTTTTCGAATAAGGTTCTTATAAGGGTCTGGTTAGTTTCCCAGCTGCCCTCCCACAGCGAAGAGCATTCTTAGGAATAGGGTACTCGTCCCTAATCGACTCCACCGGCGAATAAACTCTCAGATAAAATTGCTGTCCCAGGTACTGCCTTGCCCAAAACTCTGTCCTCAAGTTCCACATTCCCACATTGTCAAGTGCAATGTAAATAGCAGTCCATGACTTTGGATAAACCTGCAGTTTCAACCAGTTAGTACTATTTGGTAACACAAGGTAACAAATTCGATGCAATGCTATACTCAAAGACTTCACACCTGCGTTGTGCTGCGAGAAACTGCATCCCTCAGATTGTACTCGTTGCGCCTAGCAGGTGTCCACGAGCCTCCATCCATTCTGCAATAACAAACACACATTGTTAAGTACTGAGAGAATGATCAAATCAATGACGGGCTTTTAGGGTAGTGCCACTAGTTCATAGTTCTTACCCGACAACCCAGAAGGCGTATCCATCAAGATGCCAGCTCTGGACAATACTTTCGCGATTCTCGAACACAATCTCAACAAAGGCCCTGAAGTCAGCTCCCATCACAGATGTGTCAAGATACACTGGCTTCCCGGTGGGACTGTCTGTGATGCTTCCCACCCGAAAAATGCCACCAATCTTGAAGTAGTCCGCGAGCTTCAGGGGAGTGTCCGCGGGCACAAATGACACGCTGTTAACTGCATATCTCTGCTTGCCATTAACTTGAGCTGCAGAGCTCACAAGCTTAATGGTTCGGGTAACATTCACGAGGCCATAATGGTATGAGCCTTGCGGGTTAGGCCTTGGTCCGCTAGCCGTGAGATTGGTCCTGATTAAACAAACAAAACAAGATCAGAAACTTGTGTAACAAGATAACATTTTTGGTCATCATATTACATTAGTGTAACAAATGTACCTAATGGAACGAGCTTGTTTTAGCGAATAATCAATCTGTGTGGTAGGTCCTGCAGGGATTGGTCCGGAGACAGAATGTGCAGAGTTGCTGTAGTGAAGCACACCAGTAGCTGTCAGGACTTTGCTCGTGAACCTCGAGGACACGACAATGTAGTAGTCCTGGGCAGGCTGATCAGCTGTGATGAGCACAGAGTAGGATTGTCCGACATGAACGTCCAGCGAGGTATACGAGGTTTGAATTGTGTGAGTTCCTTCCACCTCGACCAACTTCATTTCATGACCTTGAATTCGGAAGTTGAGTGAATGTTCAAGCCCCACGTTCGATATCCTAAACCTGTATGTTTTTCCTGCAACAATGTTCACCAATAACAAATCCTCAAAACCCTCGACTCTTAACTAGAAACCAGAATGCGCTATAATTATTTATTATTTATTTATTTTATTTATTATTTATCAGCAAGCATAATAATCGAGTCTCGAACATGAGATCTCGAGTTTGATGATTAGTTGCATATATATATATA
>JAYMTA010002682.1:0-15898 GCA_036897625.1 Pelargonium cotyledonis | reverse complement strand
CGTAAATCGTGTCATTTGTTGGTATTTGTGCAACGTAGCCCAAAAGTCTTTTTTTGTTGCAACCTATGAAGCAAATTTTTATGTCAAACTAAAATTAAACAAGCTATTAACTTTATATTATTTATTTTTAATTACCATTTTTTGCGACGTACACGTGTCAAAAGTGTGACAAGTCTGATTTGCGAGTCATACACTGACACTCTGTTGGAGGAGATTGTCGGTGCTTCATAGGTTGCAACAAAGAAGACTTTTGAGCTACGTTGCACATATACCAACAAATGACACGATTTGCGACGCCATTTGGATACGTGATTTGTCATTTAAAAGAAATCTATGACACGACCCATTACTTTTTTAATATAAAAATTTATTGAGGATGTTAATCGTATAGAAATTAAATTTCATATTATATCAGCAAACATCTCACAAGTAAATTGTCCGTTTTAAACAAGCAAATGAAGCGTTAAACTCATTAATATTAGTTCGAATTATAAATGCAAATCATGTTGTCACTTATTACAACCCTTCAATGATTGCAATATATGCAAAGAATAACTTACGTCTCTGTATTTGTAAAAAATATTCAAAATGATTATAAACATAAAACACCAAGTGTTGGGTATGACCCAGATTTATTTTTCATTTATTTTTAGTTACCAATTTGCGTGCTGGATTTGTGTTGGAAGCGTGCCGTGTCTAATTTGCGTGTCTGACAATGACATTATGTTGGAGGAGAGTGTCGATGGCTCGATGTTTCATAGATTTTAAGTCAATTTCTGTTATTCTCTGAAAACATGACTCAAATATTAGTTATTACAATCCTGCATAATTGAACATCTACTTTTTGTTACTTTTATTGTCCATGTTAATAACTATTGAACATACGTAATAACTTTGAGTTTTCTGCAGGTATATAAGATGCTGGGACTCAAAAACAGCTCACGAGATATACAGGATTACAGTTGGACTTGGAGGTTTGGGTAGCAAGGCTGAAGTTTGTGTATGGTCGTTAATTACTTTGAGGTAGTGTCTATTGTCTGGCATTTTATGGATGTCCAGATGTTCATGAGCTTACTTATTTGATAAGATAATGGAAACCACTAGCTGATAATTGAGTTTGTGTTGATTTCAGATCTGGAATACTTGTTAGCGGAGATAGTGCTGGTAGTGTTCAATTTTGGGATGGGCAGCATGGAACACTACTGCAGGCACATACTTTTCACAAGGGTGATGTGAATGCTCTGTCAGCAGCTCCTAGCCATAATAGGGTGTTCTCTGCAGGTTCTGATGGAAAGGTATTGCATACATGGCTCTTTTTAAGGATGAATTTCTAGTATATGCTCTTAATGCTCTGTACAGATGTTTATCATTGATGAATTCGTTGTTTTCATTCAATAATTTTTCATCTAGATTTAATATCTCTTATTGAAGGCATGCTGGGCCTCTTTATTTATTCTGCAGATTTTGTGCCGTTTCACTCGTAAATATTTCTTTATTATTTTTTGTAGGTTATTATTTACAAACTCTCAAGCAATAAAGTTGGATCCAGTGATGAGAAAACTTCTGCTGTAGCGATGAAGAAATGGGTCTATGTTGGTCATGTACAAGCTCATACGCATGATGTTAGAGCTTTGACAGTTGCAGTACCAATCAGCCAAGAAGGTTTGTATTTGTGTTTTTTATTAAATTTTTTAACTTTCATCTTTGTTGAGTGTGCTCATGAGAGGAAGGAGGGTATGCTTTTGAAGTTTGTTCTAAATGAGTTCTTTTCATATCTATTGACAGACTGATAATTGTGACAAGTTGTATATCTTAATTAAGAGGGTAGCTGTATATCTGAGTGTCTGTCTAGTTTTTTTTTTTTTTTTTTTTGGAGAAACTAAGGATAGAGTGGCAGTCTGTACAATCAATCTTAATTAGTGGTATGGTTTCCAAGATTGGGTTACAATGATAATTTGTTGTGTTGAGAGGTGCTGCTTCCCAGTGAAGGGATTTTTAAGCCTGTTTATTATTATCTCCAAGATGACAACACTTTTATATGGATCGGCACCGCACTTTAAGTTGTAATCTTACCGCAGAAAATCTGATTTAGAGATGTTGCCCCTCTGGATCTTCTGTCACTGCACATCTGATTGCTGCATTATTCTGGGATTTTATACTTACTCAATGATTTGTAAGCATCATGTTATTTATTGTGACGTTAGGGATACTTCAGAGTATTGACAGAAAATAGCTCATAGTACAGTAAAACCTTGCACAGTGGGGTGTCTAGTTTTACCAAAAAATAATAATAATTGGTTTATCTCTTTGAGTGATTGAACTGTCTCAGATTTGGTTTACCAATTGATTATGTATTTAATGCTTGTTTGGTCAAATTACTGCCAGTGTTGCTTGTCTCTGACTATTGAATTATCTTTTATCAATTGCAGATGCCTTACTGGATGAAAACGTCAAAAGATTCCGTCGCAAAAAGAAGCCCATTGACTTCAGTTACCATAAGTGGGCCCATCTAGGTGTCCCGATGCTCATCTCTGCTGGTGACGACACTAAGCTTTTTGCTTACTCTGTCAATGAGTTCACTAAGTTCTCTCCACATGATATCTGTCCCGCTCCCCAGAGAGTACCCATTCAACTGGTTCTTAATACGGTTTTCAACCAGATGTCTTTGCTTCTAGTCCAAGCTTCTGATACTATAAATATTCTCTCTGTTAGCTTAAAAAATGGTACTGCTCCTGATGTCAGTACTGGCCACTTTGAAAGTCATGCAACCACGGTGCTTGCAGCAAAAGTTAGTTGTAAGAAAGATCAAAAGATTGTGTGCAGTGCTATATCTCCTTCTGGATCTCTTTTTGCTTATTCAGACCATGTGAAGCCTAATTTGTATGAGCTGAGCTGGGATGTCAAAAGTTTGAAGCGGGATGGCAAAATGAAATGGATTTTAAATAAAAGGCAACTACCTCGGGAACTAATATTTGCCCACTCCATGGTTTTTAGCTTTGACTCCTCTCGGTTGATGATAGCAGGCCATGATAGAAGGATATATGTAAGTTTTCCCTTTCAATTCTTAAATTTGTCCCTTGCTTATTATTTGTGCTGTTTAAATATATTTGCACTTCTGGGCTTGGTAGACTCAGTCCAGCACATTATGTTAAACAAGTGTCAGCTTCTTTTAATTGTTTCCATCCACATTATTGAATTCTATTTACATGAATTGTAATAGACAATCATGTATATTTGAGGATTGCAACAGTTATCAGTTTTTATTTATTTATTGATTATTTGATGGAAAATTGCCTTAGTTTTTTTAATCATTATCATTTGAGTTCCGAGTGCACATTTTTTATTTCTATTGATATGAGTTGACTCATCCTCGTGTATATGAGGAATGGAGGATACTGTGCAACTCTAATTCAGGTGACCTCACCTTGCTAGACCAACCCATTGGGCCTGGTAATTTTATCCAGTTTATTATTGTGTCCTTAATTGACTTTTTGGAATCAATCAAGTGATCATTATTTGTTTGGTTTTCTGTTCATATAGGATTGAGATGAGAACTGACTTTTTCAAACACATATACTTCAATGTATATATATGTTTAGTTGATTCTGCATTACAATTTGTAAATATTTTTTTTAGTTGTTTCTTTTTATCAGCAAGCGTAATAAACGAGTCTTGAACCTGAAACCTCAAGAGTTGTTGGGTGATTGTTTATTAATAAATGGAAACATTTACTGGTTTTTGCTGGTGTAAGCCTTGTTTTAAAATGTGGTTGTTTGGCATAATACAACTTCCAGTATTGTGTTGCTTCCTTATAGGGTTTCTATTTTTTCAAGAATCCCAAACAATGCCTTGTATCTTCCATGATAATTTTTTTCCATATATTTTACTCATTTTTTTGGCACTGTAAGCAAACAATCCCTGAATGGGTTATTTAACTCCATTTTGGGGATTTTTCTTCTTCTCGAGGTTGCAAAACAACCTTATTTTGACGGAATGTTTGTTTCGCTAATAAATTTTCTTGGGCTCAACCAGTGAAAACCCTATCCAGGAAGTTATTGTCCTGGAAACAAACAGAGCCTTGTATGGCAATAGCAAATAATGACAATGAAGTTGATTCTTCAAAGGAGAAGAATGAGATACGAAGAGGATGAAGTATTAGTACTTCAGATGCCGTGGGACCAATTAGCAGCAACAACAGGTTGACTGTTTATCAATTTCACTTGTAAGATTTCTTTGTAGTTGCTCTTCTTGAGGAGTTCCACTATGCCCATCTTTTGAAGGACAAAAATCGGACTCCAACTTTCTACTTAGAATTTTCCATACTTAATTATCTATGTTTATGTATCTCGTCTGTTTCATGTTGTTGAAATTGTTCATTTTTTCTGTGAGATGAGTTTAGTTCAGTTAGCGGCTTTGGAGGTGGCAAGAGAATGTGCGTCGCTGTCCAGCTTGGATGAGAACTATGACTCATTTGCAGGGGATGAGTCTCATAGATGATATAGAAGCCATCCCACTAATGTGAATGGGGTTATTCCCCTAACAAAACTGAAGTTGAGATTCTGGTATCTAATATCAGTAGTTTTCCAAATTGGAGTGTTGAAACTGGTATTTTATTGACTCCCAGGGTCTCCATCTCATTGAGCCAAATAAAGACAAACTGGCCGCACTTCTCTTTTATTAGATTGAGACATATCTGTCCTTTTTATTCCAATCATGAATTGATTGGAATAAAAATTGAAAATATTTGATGTTTTGGTTTGCTTTTTATTTTTATTTATTTTTTATTAAAAAATAAAAACTAACTAGTTGAGCTACACAATAGGGGGTAGCTCTCCCCTTTAAACCCCACCCCACCTGACGCAGTGGGATTTGAACCCACGATCTCCCACATGGAGATGTGTGTTTTTGACCATTGCGCCATCCCCTAGGGGACGGTTTGCTTTGATTGTACATATTTTGTTTTTTCTCAGTTCACATTTATTTAGAGCCAAGGCTTGGTAGTCATAATGAAATGCTACTTTTTGTAGCAGTTGCAAACTGTATCTATGGTGGCTGTGGATCTACAATTCTTGCATATTCCATTTGGAAATGTTCTTCCTTTTATCTAATGCTTTAGTGCTAATCCATTTCTATAACCAAGGGGTTTATAGTCTTGTTCTTTGGACTATCCATCTACAGACTCACTTTAGATGGACGAACAACTGTATTGCATGAACTGAATAGGCATGTAAAGGCTCATACCAGAACTGAATAATTTTTTTCAATATCTTAACATGCTTGAGCATAGAGTTTGTATTTATGTGTATTTGTAGTTTTTCCAATTAGTTTGTCATAGATTTGTCCTCTTTTGTTTTCATTGATTACAGACATTTTTGTGGACTGAAAACTGAAAACAATCATTTAATTGTAGTGATGTTTATGACTTGATCAAATTATAGTGTGTTTTAACTTCGTTTGAGGGATTTTGCTAATGAAATTGTTGAACATTTTCTCGGTGGTGGGTAATTTTACGTTTTTGTATTGAACTATTCGTCCTTCGTTAGTTTAATTTTTGTTTTCGGCCATTACTGCAGGTTGTGGATGTTAGAAGCTCTGAATTAGTACATACATTCACTCCTTGCCACGAGGAGCCTGACAAAGAATTGCCACCAAGTGACCCTCCCATAACAAGAATGTTCACTAGTTCTGATGGGCAGTGGCTAGCTGCTGTCAACTGCTTTGGGGATATATACATTTTTAATTTGGAAATACAAAGGTGCGGAGTCTATTGATTGTCTTTACTAGGGTTGCTGCTTTGCTGTCTAAACATTGTTTCCATGGATTGGTTTATCTTATCATGATCTTCTATTGTTTGTTAAAGCTTTTACTTGCGTGTTTGACATTGGCATCAAATACATGGTATTGTTTCTTCTTATTGATGATCACTGCTCAACATGCATAGTGAAATTTTATGCTCATTTTCTACACTGTTGATGGTTCATATTTGAGTCTTTTTGCTTCTAAAGTATTCTGAAATTAATTAAGCATATCAAATCCTTGTAAGTGCATTAATGTTTTTGTTGATGGTTCACTAGTAGAGAGCCTTTACATCTTGTTGGCTGTTCGTAAGTACACTCCTACATTTTTATTTCCTCGGGTTCCCAATAAGCATAGTGAGTTTCGTTGTTGTTAATAGCATTTCCCCCATTTTCTTGTTATTATTTTATTTGTGATAACATTTTCTTCTCACTAGTACATTTTGATGCTCGATCAATCAGTTTCTTTGGATATTATATTGTTTTTATTAACCTAGTTATAATTTATAATTAATTTAAGAACTGTGGAACAGGCAACACTGGTTCATATCAAGATTGAATGGTGCTTCTGTCACAGCTGGTGGTTTTCCTCCGCAAAATAGCAATGTGCTTATCATAACAACATCGACAAATCAGGTTTATGCATTTGACGTGGAGGCTAAGCAGCTGGGAGAATGGTCAGTGAGGCACACATTTGTGTTGCCGAGGAGATTCCAAGAGTTTCCTGGCGAAATTATTGGACTGTCTTTCCCTGCCACCTCTAATTCAACCGTTGTCATTTACAGTGCCAGGTACACTTTATTCTCTCTGCTATTCTATGATTAAGATTCAACGTCTTATTGGCTTATGTTTGAAGTATTAGAATAGTGACGTCTGTATATTTGATTGCACATCCTAACCATCACACATGCAACTGAATTATTTCCATTTTGCTGGGGCAACTCTAGAATTGATTACTGAATTTATCATTTTTTCTCATTGTCTGAGGTTCCAATATGGTGCTTTTTTTCAGTTAAATTGTAAAAAACTCTGTTGTCCTCATGGGAAGTAAGAGAGTGGATCTAGTGTCATAGATGCCCTCACCTATGTTGATGGACAATCTAATAGTCTTGATATGTTGGTTTGTGTATTTTAGTTCTGTAACTATGTTTTTCTTAAGGTCGGAAAGAACGGTTACCTTGTGGTCTTCAAGTGTTCAAACAATTTGATCAGTTTTGAACTAGGTAATCCGCATGTTGAGGCAGGGTTTCTGACGAAATATGTTTATTGCTTATGTCATTCAAAAAAGTCTTGTGCCAGTATCCTTGAAAGAAGTCATAAACAACTGAGTTTAGATATTAGTGGACTAGTGCGTACATAGGGAAGTTAATTCATGCTTACTGATTCACTTGGGTGATGCCTGGTATCTTTGGTTTATTTGCAGAATTTTCTCCCTTAAAATGTTTTGGTGTTTGCTTTTAAAGAAAGCATTTGCACTTGACATTTACATTCTGGCATATGTTTTATTTTCTCACTGACATCTAATATTGTTTTGTGCTTCAGGGCAATGTGCTTGATTGACTTTGGGATGCCTGTTGATCAGGATGATGACCATGAATTGACAAATGGTCCAGATTCTGCTTTGCTAAAAAAGTTACAATCCGTTAATGGTAGTAGACTAAAGCGCAAGTTGAAAGAAGCTTCTTTAGATACTAAACTGATCAGCAGGAAGAATTTCGAATTTTACGCTTTTAGAAATCCTGTTTTATTTATCGGACATCTTTCGAAAAATTGCGTCTTGATCATAGACAAACCTTGGTCGAACGTGGTAAAAGGTTTTGAAGCCCCACCTGTCCACAGACATATTTACGGGACTTAACTGGCTCGTCAAATACGGATGTATACAACTAGGAGGGAGAGTTCAAATGTGGCAGTGCAATCCCACACTTTTCTCAGTGATTGATCACCCGGTATCAAAAGCATGTAACCTATTGTATTCCTTAAATGATTCTCAATCAGTAGTCTTTTCTCTTTTTCATTTACAATCTACCATAATGCTTTTTAACATAGTACGAACTTACGAGATTGATGTGATTCTTTGTAGCAGTAAAGTTTTGAGCAATTTTGTGAAGTGTACATTTGCATACTATTTTACAATTTCAGAGAAGTATTGGTGGAGTTGTGTAGGCCATTGACAGCATTAAAGATCCATATTTTCAGGTTTTGTGTGTAGTGTCAATGGTGATTGCGAAGTGTTAGTGTAGTTGATGCGTGTAGCGTTGGAGTTGGGATATATTCTTGTGTCAATGATTGATGAATAATCAATTTTTGTGCTTCCAAGTGGTGTGGTGTGATGTATACGTACAGAATCCGATGGTCCACTTCAATTTACAGTCCCTACACTAACACACTACTGTGTATTTTTGCTCTCTCACATGTCATCGTTCTTATCCTCCTTTTATTTCCCATTTCTCTTCCATTGTTCAAGCATAAATTTTATAAAAAGAATGTTTAACTTAACCGAGCCGCGTTACGTCGTTCTCTATACAAACAAGTCATGTTCGTGTTGCGTTACTCAACCGACATAATAATATAATCATATTTGAGTTTAGTTGCATGATACAAATACGAAACACGAATTGTCACATCTACTGTCGTCTGTTTTTTCCTCACACTTTGTTCCAAATACATGATTTTCTGCAATGGGCCACCTTATTTCAGCCCCACACCTTCTTCGATACAAAACTCGTGTTAATAACTTTTTTCTGATTCCTATAGTTATCACTATAATTTTCAAAAATAGAAAATTAAAAACCCTCTATGTAATATTTACACCCAAAAAATGCTTGATTATCATTATATATGTATATATACAAAATTTTGCATACTAACCTTTGAAGGGAGACTCAAATTGAAGACTTTAAGGAGACCAAACACTTTAAGCCACTTGATCTAATGATTGTCACTGCATTATTAACACTATGATACAATGTTTTCAAATAAACTAACAGAGAGCTTTGAATATTGAGTTAAGCTAGAATTTCTGCAAAATAAATAAATAAAAAGATCAATCTTCCTAGAGAATGAAGGCAAATTATGTATGAGAATTGGGATTTTGTGAGATCTTTGACTGGTGTACAAGAAACTGCCAAGCCAATCTCACAGATGTGTGGACTGAAAGCATTAGCTAGCATTCAAGGTTTCTCTTTTCTCTTTTGTTTGATATGTGAATCTAATAATAATATTGCATTTGAGATCCAATTATTGGAGTATGATTGACAATTGCACACCAATCTCATGGGTTTTTATTTAATAATATTTTTGGGGTTAAAAGTAGACATCCATAGCCATAGGGTTTGTAATTGTAGAGGAAGAGGAAGAGAACAACAGGTATTTTCAAGTAAATCAAATCTGTGAATTGATGGGTGAGACTGTGTGTGTGTGTGTGTCCATGGCAGACTGGCAGTGATATTTTTTATGAATGGTAGGGTTAATTTTTTTGGTCCATTCAGACTCCATTTGTTCTTTCTCTTTTATTTTTTATTTATTTCAGTTTCGGTTGAGAGCTATGTTTCAGCAAATCATTGGACTACAGAGTTGGATATTTTGAAGCTGGATAAGAATGAAAATGACAATTGGCTCTTTGTTTTGACCACTTGGACTATAACTTAACTTTTACAAGATTTTCAAATCGAGAGCTAACAAGTTTCAACCGAAAAGCTATTAGTTGAGATCCAGCAGAAACATACATTAAGTTGGTACTTGCGGGAGTTTTGCACCTACAAAATTATAAAAGCACACAAGAAGCTCATAATAGATGATTGTTTCGCAATCATTGACACTCATTTCGCTCGAAGTTTTCGAGCATGACGGAGACTTTTATCATCAAAAATAATTTACGCGAAATGGTGAGTCTATGATAGGCATTGCATGAACATGTTAAATTGAAAGTTACCAATTTTGTAGTGTAAAAGACACATGGTATGGTTAGAGAAAATAAAAAGGAAAAAAAGTGCAAAATGAGGATTGTGAGGACAGATAGATGATGCATTGTCCTATTCAATAAATCTAGAGAGCTTGGCCAAAGATATGGGTGGGGTGCAATTTTTCAGAGGTGGAACCACCTTGCCCAAAACCAATTTTAATTTTGTACCACTTTCATTTGATTTCATGTATATTATTATGGGTCCTACTTTTCTTATATATATATATTTTTAATTTTTGCTGAGAAATTGAAACTTGTCTTTTGTTACTTCTTCCTCCCACAGAACTTATTACAAAGATTTTTTTTTTGTTGTTGTTGAAATGAAGACATTGTTTAGTCCTAAATTTAGACAAACAAGTGTTTAATTTCGAACCTTTATCCAATACCTAATTAGTTTGATGCCTTGATTTTTGTTATTAGCAATCAATTATAATGATTGAAATCAATACTAGCGGTGTAGGTTAATTAAATAAGAATAAATTCAGATATCACAAAAATTAAAAAGCTCAATGGATACTTATTTGACTAACACGAATAACGATAGAACATAGTCTTATGATAAGACACGACAACCCAACTCACAAAAGGAAGGAACTTGTGCCTAGCATTTGAGCCCTTAGCAAAATAAGGGAGCAAATTACATTTATATAACAATAAACACAAAATAATAGATGTGAAATTGAGCAAATATTTATTATAAACAAATAAAAGTAAAAAATTCATTCATTTTTCTATGTTCAACGCTTGAGTATTGATATGTACCTAAAAAACTGATTTAAACACTAAAGTGTGACAATTGAGAACTTTACACAAATAAATTGTTATATATATATATATGAGATTGAGCATTCTAAGCCAAAGATTATTTGGCTTAGGCTAAGCTACCAATGAGATTATGACACCTCATTTAAAATGCTTGGATCCAGCGGGTCGCTCCGCTCCCACAAATTCACTTGGATGGGTAACTGGATATTTTAATGAGGTGGCAATCTCTCGTTGGTTTGTCTTAACCTAAGCCAAAAAATTCTTGGCTTAGATTCTTTATTCTCATATATATATATATATATGGAGAGAGAGAGAGAGAGAGAGAGAGAGAGAGAGAGCATGAGGGGGCTAAACTAAAATTTAATTGGCTTAGGCTAAGCCACCACTAATATAGTGACACCTCATTAAAGTTTCTAGATCTGGACGGGTTGCTCCGCTCCCACAAATTCCTTCGGTGCATATGAGTGACATCTTAATGAGGTGTCATGTTATGATTAGCTTGACTTAAACTAAGTCAAAAATAACATGGCTTAGATCCATTTCCATCTGTATATATATATATAACTTTTCAATTGTTTTGAAACATTTTACACATAGAAGATTTCTTGACTTAGTTGTGAGTAACATAATTTATATCATAAGCATGTGCATGCCTACTGTATTGATGAATAAGACAAACAATTATAAACAGTATTTATGTTTTCCTCCTGACTTAAAGGAATAGGATATCAACTTGAGCATCTCTGAAAACAGAAAATCATCTTCATTTTCAGCTTAACAACTCTTTGAGAGTCACACTTATTTTAATTAATTAGATTTCATAACACTACCAGTAGCAGATGATAGAAAGAAAAATAAAATAATAAAGCCAATAATTTTTTATTTTCATTATTTTATTATGTACTCAGGCTGTTTCCCACTGAAGTGACATAGGAACACACAGATTACAAATAAAAATAAAGCAAAATCTAATGCCCTTTTCTGTTACTTCCTTCATTATTCCCATATACCTCCAATTCCAAAAGATATGATTTTTTTCTACTATTTTCTTGTGTCAATTCCATTTTCTTCCATGGAAACCACCTGTCATGTGAGCAATAACAATTTTGCTGAAGCAATCAATTCAAAAACATTACAATCTTTAGCACAAATGTTACCAATCACTCACCTAAGTCTTCAGAAGCTGGTTTTTGAGGCTTGATGAAACCAAAATGCTTATGTATTGCAGATTTTCCCTGCACAAGTCCAATATTTAATATTTTTGAGTGACTGTGGAGAGAAGCTGCATTAATCTCATCAAGTACATACCTTAAAATGTGTTGCAGAGAAGCCCTGTGAGGAGACATGCTCCATTGAAGGTTTCTTGCTGGACAAGCTCACATTTTTCTGCAAAACCCAAAACCCAGAAACTCAATATCTGTACCAATTGACACAACACAAAGTTTGAGAAAAAAAAGAAGAACTTGCATTGGGAGAGCTCAAAACAGGGGAGCTAGCAGTGTCATCAAGACAAGAATGCCTCTGTTTTCTTCCACTCTGATCAGAGGACTTGCTCTTGTACAATTTCTTGCTGCTCTGAGCCAAATTGGAGGTACAATGGTGATACCCATTTCCATTGAAGCTGTCTTGATCACAGTCTTCATGGTAATTTGGAGGCCCAGATGATGCATCAGAGACCATAGACAGGTCCTCCTCTGTTTCAAATGATCCTCTGCCTCCAAAATTTTCATGACTCCTGACACTTGTTTGGTACTGTTGGTCTGCAGAGAGAGCTTGGGAGTGATCTAGGTAGTGAGTCCAACCAGATTCACAACCACTACCACTAGTGCATTGTGAAGCTGCCATATCCACGATTTATGGTTTTGATGAGAGAGAGAGAGAGGATTGGAAATTTTATGAGTCGCTATGGCTATGGGTTTGTTGAGGTTTTAAGTAGGAGAAGTGAAGAGAAGAGAAGAGAGGAGAGAAAAGACCAAAATAATCCCCCAAAATTGTAGACTTGTATTGTCCTTTCCCCTATCCTTTGGCTCTTTTTATCTCTCTCTGAAAATTGAAATGTGAATGAATCAAAATTGCCAGTTGTCTTGTGGTGAGAGAGTGAGTCACCATTTCAAATTGCTGCAACAAGCAAATAGTCATCTCTGTAGTCTGTACTATATTCACGTGTTCTCTCTCCCTCTCTTCCTTTTTGGTAAATATTTTGTCATCCCATAATATATATTTCTAAATGTTTTTTTTAGAAGATATTATTTTTAAGATTAAACTTAAGCTACAAAATGAGAGACTTTATGAGTTAACAATTGGGTATTCACAATAAGTATGCTAATCATGGTACTTTTTTTTAAAATCATAATTATATGTAACATTAAATAGAGTAGACATATACCAATCTATTACATAACCATCATTTGCTAAGGTCTTTTAAGTCCATTTTAGCTAATTGATAAGCTGAAACAACCATACATCTTTTTACATACAAAAGATTACCGTTTAAGTGACTGTCAAAAAAGACGTGATGAATGTTCACAATAGCATATGTCCACATAGCTCAAACAAGTTGATTTATTTTAATGTGTGTGTAGGGTTTCACTATTTTTTTTTTTTGAAGGGGAGAAGTGTATCCGTCTCCCACCAAATGAACCTCATTAGAAAGTTGTTACTCACAACCCAATCTTATGTACTAATTATTAGCTTGGGGAGATATTTGTTGGTTGGAATAAAAGGATATGGGCACACGATGTACTAGATTCGATCTCCATCTACTCAGAAAAAAAAAAATCAAAGTTAAAAAGTTAATAAGTCGAATTCAAATTTATATGAATTAGACGTATTACAAATTAACACTCACCGTTTTAATAAATTCATAAACGTAAAATTAACATCTTTTTAAAATTCAATTTCTTTACGTCTTAACTGAATTTCAAACCAATAATAAAAAGACGGAGCTCTTTACTCACTCAACTATAACAGATTTTGCAAGGAAAAGTTTGATTCGTATTTGCAAAAAGAGGATAAATAAAGAGGAATCAAGAAGCCAATTATCTCAGCATTGGGTGTTGCAGCTGTGGCCTTACAAATGGGATAGGTTCCCTCAATTATCTCAGCATATGTACATATCATGATACATACATTGATGTCCATGCATGCCTCAATTGAACCTCCATCACTTGACTGCTTCCTAATTGTAAGAATATTCTCGAGCCATCAAGATTTCAAACTATCAATCTCTTCTTTCACACAATTGTGATTTACAAAATGATTCATGCATGCATGCACCCGCCATACATGTCAAATACATGTATTCATAAAACTGAATTTTTGCCGTCCATCACAACTAACACAAGATGTGATCTATTATCCCACACCCCGAAAACCAAAGTTGCCCAAAAATACAAGAGGAGACCCACTTTCCACTTGTTACAGTATGACACGTGTCAGTATTTGACATGTAAGTCGACTGCATGCGCCAAGTTGCTTTCTAATATGGTCTTTATTTTCTTCTAATTTGCAAACTATTTGCAACTTTTTGAAGGGAAAAAAAGGGTTGGAACAAGTTATTGTTTGTGAAGGTGAATTTGAGTGGCATATATTGTGGGTCACTTGGTCTTCTTTTTAAGTTGAGACAATTCTGGTTTGCTACTGCATGTAACTTTTTGTTTACTTGAGAATATCAATTGGGCAATAATGGACCCATTAAATAAAAAAAGAAGAAGATAAATTAAGTGAGGTACAAATCACAATTCAATAAGCACATATATATATGGGCAAACAATGACAAAATTATCCCATAAAAGATGGAGAAAATCCACCACAGTAGCTTCAATCAAAGAATAGCTTTGAACAGAAATGGCAATTGAAGTCATTACTGGAAGATATGATCTTAATTAGGGAATCATTTTCATGAGATCAAAATGTGTAACAGCAACTGCAACTGAATGTGCCTTTTACAACAGTAAGTGTCAATTATTAGTCTAAGAGAGAAAAATAAAAGGTATTTGACATGGATGGCTAAGCTTGTGGACCTTGAAAATGAAATTATATGTATAATCCACATAATTATTTTCCAATTATTGCCCAAGAAAATATGGGTATCTAGGCTAGGCCTACTTCCTAGAGTTTCCTCCATTATTTTCTCTCAGCAAAGCTTCTATATATATGATCTTGATTTATTCTTGTTCTTGAACCAATTTCATAAATTTTTCTATTTATTTATTATAAAGAAACTAAGCCTCGAGGATAGATTACAGGGTTGTCAAACTAAAACACCTTCAGAAGCAGAATGTTCATTACAATCATTCAAAAGGTGATTGATAATACAATCTTATTAGCTCTCCCGTCAACCGAAATTAAAATGAAATCTTCAAACGATCTTATTTTTTTTCATGTACTTCAAAATCATAGATAGCCGAAGATGAGATGAGCTATCAGACTCAACAATGACATGAGTTTAACCAATCGAGATACCCAACCAACCTAATGGTTTCTCTAAAACCCCACAAATCCAAGAGTTGACTATTAGTCCAACCAACACATACAGGATGAAACACCCCAAACCAGTGACTCCCACAGTCTCCAACAACTGCACCAACGCCTCCCAACTAGAGATTGCTTAAACTGCTACCATAAGAGTTATTTTTAATCCATAACGATCTTGATTTCTTGAACTTTAAGAAACTGCATTTTCTTAGATCTTTGCGCTCTACAAAATTCAAATTGTTGGACATCTTCTTTGACATATCAGTTTGCGAAGTTCTAGGAAGTCAAAAGTGTTGGACATGAGTATGGGCATGGGGAATGTTTTGTGGGTGTAGATGTTGATATGTGTTACGGTCCCCTACAAAACATTATTAGAAAAGGGGCAGAGAGCAAAGCAAAGCAGCACAATTTTGAAACCATTCTTAGATTTATCTTCTTTAATATTCTAATTCACCAATTCACTCACTCACTCACTCTCGTACGTGTAACGTGTGGATAAAATAAAACCATTACAAGTCCACATCACCAACTTACCAAGTCAAATCTCTACCTACCATCTTTTGTCCTCTTAAGGAACAAATCAAAATTGACAATGATGACAACACAACCATGCCACACCTTCTCTACAATATTGCTTGCTCCCAATCTTTTGCATGGCCTAATTAGTACTATTGCTTATTAAACACAGGATTAATTATCCTTGGAGTACCTATACTATTAATAATGGACTGAATTAGTACTCCTACTTTGAAATAGACTGGATTAGTACCTCTACTATTTGAAAGTAAAACTCGATCGTACCTTCCGTCATGTTCCGTCTATTTTACCGTTAAGTCACTTTTTATTTTACGATCTAAACTTTAAAAATTCATATCTTCGTGCTCGGATGTCCGATTGA
>JAYMTA010002681.1:0-15903 GCA_036897625.1 Pelargonium cotyledonis | reverse complement strand
ATCAACTTAACGGATCAATTAACGGCATGTACTAAATTTGGTACAAAATTGAAGTTTAGCTGGAACAATAAAAGATTATGTACTAAATTTGAACTTACTCTAAAGTTTGTGTACTAAAATTGCCTTTAATCCTACGTTTTCATACGATAATTGCTTGGGCGAGTAGCGCGACGATCAAACGACGGAAGTAAGCGTAATTGTGTGCATCCAACGACTTATAAGTGTCCAGTTTGAAATTGATTTTGTTTCTCATTCAATGTATTATTACGTTTCATTTGTTTGGTCACGTGGTACCTTAAAATGTGTATGTCTTCTTATCCACATGTCAACCAATTTTCCAACAAATGTTTCAAGTCTAAAAACTTGAGAGTGCTTCTCGAATTTTGGCGAAAAACTCATTGTTAGCGCGAGGTACTGCATTATACAGAGAAGACCCTAAATGAGTATTTAAGACACTATTTTGATAGTGAAAGCAAGAATCTCAACCGACAAAGACTTTAGATGTGTTTCTATTACACAAGCTTATGCGTGCAAGCAAGAATCTAAACAAACAGAAAAAAACACAAACGTTGGAGAAGATTCTAAAACAAACAAAAAAGTATACATAATCAATTATTGGACCAACTTGAAGTATAATATCTGCAACAACAACAGAAACGGCAGGTCACTCAACCGGTCAAAATCGGATTTGACAGCATTACATACGACAACACGTTATCTCCATAAAACCAGGATTGAAATGAAGAGTAGTGGTAGGATGGGTGGCTGTGGAGCTGGAATCGTATCTGATCGATTCCCTATCATTGTCTCGATATCCCCAAATCGTCGGCTCCGGCGAAGATCGACATGGAATCATAGAAAGTTCGTTCGCAAAAGGGAACGGCCAATTTTGGATCGGCACAAGCAAAATCGAGCTTGTTCGGCCGTGGTTTCTCTGTTCAAAGTAATGGTTCGCTCTCTTTTGCTTGTTTTTATCGTTGTTATTTATATATAAATGTCTTTCAGTCTTAGGTTTGATTGAATCATTGGTTTTGTTTTTGATGTTTGTTTGATTTATATATAAAAGCTAGAATCTTATATTTTATACTTAACTGGTTTTGCGTTTTTTACAATATCAGCCGCACATGACAATTCAAGTTACTTTATTTCTATACTTTCAAGCCTAACCTAAATTTCCTAGTCATTTAACTAGCTGTTCCTCGTCTCTTTAGGTGAATCAAATGATTTTCGCATCTACAGTGTTGGGCTCGAACAATGTGCACTACATCATAAATTGATCTCCCTCCGGAACGATGGCATATAGGCAAATATGAAGTTGTTCAGTTTCAACGATGCGACCTAATATTTGTTATTGTAGCAACTATTCAAGTGGACGAGGTTGTTGTCGGACTGAGTTGCGACCCAATATTTGTTGTTGTAGCAACTACTCAGGTGGACGAGGTTGTTGTCGGATTGAGTTGCGACCCAATATTTGTTGTTGTAGCAAATATTCATGTGGACGAGGTTGTTGTCGGACGAATTTGCGTCCCAATTCTTGTTGTTGTAGCAACTACTCAGGTGGACGAGGTTGTTGTCGGACTGAGTTGCAACCCAATACTTGTTGTTATAGCATCAAGTGGACAAGATTACTGACAGACTTAGTTGATTTCACTTGTAACTTTGTGTATGGACTCACCACTGTCTATGACGAAATGGAAAAAGATGAACTAGTCACCTTCTTGGTGAACGAACTGTAAGTACTTGTATTTTTATTTAGACCCCTCTTCTCTTTCTTCATTGCCTCTTCTCTCAACCACAATTCTTATATTTCTTAGTAATTGATTTGGATTTGAAAATTTTATCAATAAAACTCTAAATTTCAGCCATTTCAATGGCAAGTTTGATGAGTTCAATTGTGAATGATATGTTTTTTTTGTGAAACTGAGTTAAGCCATCTTATGTTGGGAAGTGTTTGGCGTTTACATTTGTTATCTTCAAACACGTTTGTTTTTAATGATACAATCTATTGAGTATTGAGTAGTGTGTGAGGAGTTTCTTTCATGCCAATGTGTAATTTGTGGACTGCTTTAAACTTGTTTGTAGATTGCTTATGACGACGCAATGAAAGAACAAGAGAGGAAATTTTTAGAACCTTGAACACTCTACCAAAACCTATTGATGTTGACATCTTTGATTATAGGCGGTCGGTTAGAGGAATGACTGTGTGTATGGCACTATGGCATATGACATCCTCCACCACGCAAGCTCCATTTTATAGTATGATTGGTCAACTACCTCATGTCTTTCCTATGAAGAAATGGTAAAACTTGTTCTTTAACCGTTATTTATGAAATATTCTTACAAGTATTATCTAACACCTAGTATATATTGTATTTCTTTAGCATGATTTACGGTATCATGTGGTTGAATTTTCCTTTAAATACAATGCAATTAACACACGGAAAACGACAAATGTAAATGAAGTGTCCGGAGATTCATTCGTGGAGCTTCAAGGACTCAAACCATAGTATACAATATCAAAATGGGATCGACTTTGTGCAAGTCAAAGAAGTACAGGAGAAAAGTGAATGAACGCCAAAGTCACGTAGAAAGTGCTTGTTTTAGCTTATAATATGGTCAAACTAGATTATAAGCACTAAAGCTATTATTTTTATTAAGTTATATTTCGCAAAAATAAAAAGTACGTAAGCTCAGTGTGCTCATAAGCCATGCGTTTCAATTTATGAGTTTATGTAGGTAAATACTTCAAACATTGAATGATGGAATTTATAAATGTACTGTATAAAATTTATTGTTCACCATTTCTTTTTATGTATTAAAGATGATGGTCATCAATAAGATATATAATTATGAGTTAGGAAGAAACTTATAAACAAGTAATAAATTTGATGGGAGACAAAATATACTCGCTTATCAGCAAAAATTTGATTGTCATTTCCTCATTCTCTACCGAGCACATTAACTCACAACTGAATTGCTTGAGACCTCAACATTCACACATTAACTCAACTATATATCTCAGCAACTTGCTCGACATTCATACATTCACGAGTAAATTGCTCGAAGACTGAGCCACATCTTTCAAAAAACCGAGACATCTCTTTCGAACAAGTTGCATGTAAAATATTGTTGCAAACAATTTTGTGGACCACCTTTGGGTTGGTCTGACAACTCTACTTGCGTGGACTGTGGATGATCTTTTGCTATATTTATGATCGTATTTGCATTTCTTCTTTCACTGAAGAATAAATACATAGAACCAACGTGGGTTCTCTGTTGAAATTTTTAATAAAAACAAAAACAAAAACTCACCTGTCCTCATTTCAGTACAACTCAATATTCATCGCTAGTAATTAAAATCACCTAAACAAGCAAAAAAAAAAAATCCTATTTTATTTATTAAAATCACCTAAACAGAGACTTTCCTAAACATACACAAAAGCACATGGGGCAGTGGCGGCCATTCTACAATAACCTACGGCTCATACAACACCCCAAGCCCATCCAGAATGTAACAGAAGAGACTATGGTCAGAATTTACAAGAACCCGACCTCGAACAAGACCCCAAAAAAATTAATTATCTAGAGTGTCCAGCATGGTTAGAACTTTACATGACTCGAGAAAAAACCAGACTATATCATATGAGAGAACCTTAACAAGCTTACAGATCAAGGGTCGGGTTGCTCAATTTTCATGGGTGCCCCTGTTGATGATGCACTACTCCCATTTTGAAGGTAGAGACTGTTGGCAACCATTGAATCACTGACTAAACCTACATCAACCTCGTCGAAATTGAGTGTGCCTCTGAGTTTCCGGGTACTGAAGAGGAAAAGAATTTGTATGAGCATCCATTACGTAACAATACATGTCATAGATTGTATTGCAACTCGACTTGTTGACATGTAGGGGAAAAAAGAAAACGTACCCATTCAACCGGTTGTTGATAGCAGTCAAATCTTTTGAAGGGCTTTCATAAGCTCGCGTACTTTCTCCAACACATGCATAATAGCTTTTAGAGCTATGTGAGATTAGAGCATCCATCTGAAGACATAATTCAAAATCAAGAGAAAAGCCAGGAAAAAGTAAATTAAATTGGACCACATGCCTTGATTCAAGAGCAGAAAACTTCCTTGGCCCTAATTATGTTAAAGTTAACAGCACTTACCTATCAGAATGTGTAAGAGTTTGAAAATCATATATATAGCAAAGCAGAAGGTTAAAAAAACAGTTAACCATTGTGTGTCTTGTAGCTAAATATCGCATACTACATTTCATAAAACAATTGTCTATAATCTTCAGATCCCAAAAATCAATGCTTTCCAGATGAAATAAAAAGTGTAGTGTAGTTCTTGCCAAGTTCGGAGATTTCTTATCATGGATGCTTTTCTTAACAAGTTAGGTCACCTTACAAAGGCTAAGTACTATCCTTCTAGTGATGACTCATGCGGCCAAATATAGATAGTTACACGCTTTATGACTGCCAAAAACTGTGTTAATGGTTATGAAGTTGCCATTTTGTTGAAGGCATAATGGCAATATTATAAGTTTGAGCATGCATCATGAACCAATGAAATAACAAAGAGTAACTTTACGGGATAGAGGAAATTAATAAGCCTCCTCCAAATAATCTCAGATCTCATATTATGTAGACATGTAGATTAAGAAAGATAATCAAAATAAATAGGTACCTTAGATGATCGCAATGGGGAGACATAGACATTATGTGCAGCAGATACTTTCTTCGGTGACATATCAGGTAGACTGGGAAATGGAGATATTTTGGGTGACCCAGGGCATTGAGCTGGTTTTCCAAGAAAGATAAAAGATAGATGTCAATGATAGCTTCCAATAGGTTAAATCACCACGGATACGAAATAAGCAACATGAGAACTACAGAGATTGTAGTGAAAAAGCATACCACCATCATTGTTATTGTTGGCTTCAGGAACCCGGTTATTTCTTGAAGCTTTTCCGGCAGGGCCAAGCTCCACCAGCAGGGGCTTTACAGCAGGAATGAATATTTCATTGTAAAATGTAATAATATCAACATGTTCCTGTCCCATTCTCTGTTTTCAGGACATATATAGGGTTAAATCTCTCTATAAATAGACAGACGGACAACTATGATCAGGTAACATACCCCATTGCGGCGAGCTGATGACCGGTCAACAAACACACTACGGAAAACTTGTGGTTTACATTGTGGTTGCTTCCTATAGTTGAAAATGATTTCCCTAAAGGTCAGGTTCAGTTGAGAAATCTGCATGAAAATGCATGGTTAAATTCAGGGAAGCTGAACAACTGACTAACTGAAAAAGGAAAATACAAACTTAAAAGTGAACCTTAGCAACTCCATAGAAACAGCAAAGGATGATCTGGTCAATATGACGATTAAAAAAGAGAGATGTCCGCTGACTAAGTATTTGTTGAAAAAGATGATACACACTCTCCCTTGTCTGCTGAGATTGTTGTAGTCTCTCAACCATACCATTGACTCTGACAGCAGCTAGCTTGATAATCTAGAAAGCAAAAGTACTCATAATATTATTGATGAAACCAAATTTTATAAAATCAGGTACGAATTCAAGGGACTAAAAAATATACAAGTATTCTGTTAACAATATCAAATGAGGCCATGTAGCAAATTCGGAATAGAACAAAAAAAAAACCTTGTGGAGATGGCAATACAACATCATAACTCTGGTGCTGAAGTTGAATGGTAGCATGCAATTATTATAGGCGCAAAAGCAAATAAAATAATTTCACTTCTAAACCATTCAGGAATCAGAATTAAGGTAGTAGCAAAACTTGGTTCTTGGTTTTCTGGATAACCAAGTTGCATCAACAAGAACCAAATTAAGCAAATGACTAATATAGTCACAGCTACATATCTTCTACAAGATTATTACGTACCATTGTACCATCCATAGCATAAGAAAGCTGCTAGTAAATTTCAAACAATGGGGTTAAATTAAATACACCATTAGATGATAAATAGCTTTCTAGAGCCAATGAAATGCACTCTTCATAAACTCCAATTCACACCAAAACATCAATAAATGCAACAAACAATCTCATAAAGACTGTAATTACCTTGCTGAAGAAAATATTGATCCCAGTTTCGGCACATGTTTCCCCTCCACCTCCCGGGTTTGGTCGAGTGGGACTATAAGCAGACCCCCCAAAAAAAAAACTTCAGATAGAGAACAAATAAAGAAGCAACATCATGTAAACAAATTACATTTCAGATTTCCTGCTTCTGAAGAAAAATCTAGTACCTTGCAAAAGCAGACTGCAAAGGAGGCGGTGGTAGCTTTGATTTAAGGTTACCTAAGGCCAGAAGACGATCCTTTACTGGTGATGTAAATGAATTTCGCTCTACAAGGGCACTTCGATAGTCTGCACAAACTCTCTTAGGAGACCTCATATCCCCATTCTGGCCTGAGAAGCAATAGCAAGGTAACATGTTAGATTGTTTCCAATTCAATTTGCTCTTCAAAAGAGGAGAGACAGGAAAAGGAAAATGCCAAATCATTCTAATTACAAATGTGCATCATTATATGAGAAGCAAAATTTTGGGGCAGACAGTAAAGTAATAACCTTTTCCACATTTGCACCAATTACATATATAGAGAACCAAATACGACAAATAACAATACCTGATGAAGTTTCGTTCTTCTGTAAAGGAACAGGAGGCAGGCCTCCACCAGAATAGTTGATATGCAAGGCAATTGCATCCAAAGATGGCATTGGTTCTGCTAATAACCCAAGACGATTTATTTCAGCTGAGAGGGTTGGTCTTGCAACTGTTAGAGAATTGTACATTGAGGAACCCTTTTCCCATACCATGCTCTCCAATAGTCGCTCTTCCAATGAATTTAGGTGTCGCCTCAATTCCCTTGGAAGGGATTCCTCATGTCTAATGAAACTCTCTATCACCTTGCTAAGATCAAAAGCTGTAATTCCAGTTCTCTCCAACACCGCAGGAAACAACATTGTTACAGTCTTATGCGTGGCAAGAACTAGTTCTGCAGAACAGGCTAGCATGCATCTATGAAACCTCTCATTGGTTAATAATGAAGTCAAATTATTTCCATGCAGAATTTGGGCCTCTGCTCTGCACATAGCTTCTAGGACCCTATAATACAATTTCATTGCTTCTAGTCTACGCTGTTCCGCCCAAATGTTGTCCATCAAGTTTGCACGCTCTCCAAGTGCACTGCTAGGAAAGATGGCCTCTAGTATTATGTGAGCCCTACGAATCACATCCTCAGTGACATCTTCATAGCAGGATGCTAGGAATTGTGCCAATTCTACAGAGGGCTTGGATGGAAGTGGAGATATGACAGTGCGAAGCCACTTTGCAGTTGTCATTGCTGTGCTTACAGGTGTGGCTGCCATCCTTCCGGGTGTAGCCACCATCTTCGAGTTCACACCACCCGCAGTGCCATTTGAATGAGATGCAGGAGAGCGATGGGGAGAAAGTGGGCTTGAAACTGTCTTGGCAGGAGATGCTATCAAATCAAATTTCCTCTACACAGCAGATGCAATGACATACAAACTGGTTAACATAAAGGTTATTAAAAGTGATTAATGTGTTCACAGAGGAAAGGAGACACACCTTGGCCCCATTCATATTCATTGCACCACCAGACAAGCTCCCTGATCCAAGTAAGCTGTCATCCTCATTAACAAACACCCTCTCATCCAGTTCACCCTTGTTACGAATTGCATCATCATAATCCTTATCTAAAATATTCAAACTAGATGACAAGGATGATTCCTCCATTAGATCTTCAAAATAGGTCAAACCATCTGATATGACAGGGAGTGGTATGTTAGAAGCAAAATATAAAGAACTGCAATTGCCTAAGTAGTAAATGGAGAAATAGTTCATATAAACATTGGAGAAATTCCAGATTAACCTGTATCAATATTGTCCAGGTTTTCACTTCTACATTCTGATGCCAGACATGGTTTTTTCTTCAAAATATTAACTATTAAATTGTTGGCCTTCTCCATTGTTTTCCTTAACTCATCCTCAGAAGTGTCATAAATGTTGCAAAGTGACGCAATCAAGTCAACACCTTTGTCGCCTTTTTTAACTGAAGCATATATTAAAAGGATCAGGACCAATTAAGAATGGCTATGTAACCCCAACCTCACAAAACAAAGACATAAGATAAATGTTCGCACAACAACCAAAAAACAATCAAATTTCTAACAAAAACTGCCAAAAGATGAAGAGAATTACCAATGCGTGGAGAGTCACGAATGCTGAAATTTCTGAAGCAAACAGGAACATGGATAATCAAAATAGCCTGTTACAGATTCCATTTTTCATCACAAATAAGTACATAATTATTTTCTTTTTACAGGTTTTACTAAACTCAAAGGATAAAGGTAACGATAAATAAGATATTTCTAATGATTTTGCCAATTCATATTGTATAGCAAATGAAATTTATGTTTTCCATCTCCTCTCGCTATACCTTTTAAATTTACATTACATGCTATGATCACTATCTTATTGGAAGAATGAATAGAATATCATGCCTCCTACATAATCGAAGCCACATTTTTATTATAACTGAAAATTAGTAATACAATAAGTTACTGACCAATATAGAAACCAAACCATTAGTGCAAGTCACTAGGTCCTTGAAACGGCTGAAAACATGAACTCGGAGAGCCAGAAACAGCAACCATCCAAAACGATGATATTCTGACTTATGACTAGGTGCAGTTGCAACAGTCGACTGATTCTCACTATCACTGTTGCATGTCACAAAAAATTCTCTATATGCCTTTTTATAGTACCTTCAACCATTAAATTAATGAGATACAATGTCAATTACGAAGCACATGTAAATAAATTTGCAACAAAGGAAGGTTGTGCAAAAATATACAGATAATAAGTGTAACATAAAGATGCTTCTATTATGACAGCAATGAATATACCAAGAATCGCCCGTGTGAGCATCATATCATGTCGAATCTAAATATGAGACCAGGAGGTGTATGTCCTATGCCTGAATTAACATGATTAAATTAAATACTTAATCTAAGACACTATGAGAAAGACACACTTTAGCTTTAATAAAATGTTTAGTTTATTTGTGGAGCAAATGAATTCGCATCATTGCATCAAGGACAAGAATAAAGCTTATATGTTGCAGTGCACATCTGTGGTATATGAGTACTTTTCTAAAAAAAGGTTTGATTTGGCAACAAACACAGCTAACTGGAAACTAATTGACAATAACTAGAAGGCCCACATAACTTATTAACTAGCAAAGAACACACATCTAATCAATGTGGGGCTACTTCTGTAACCACCCCCCACCCCCGGTCATGTGGGCCAAAGAAAACTAAAGACTATAGGCCCAACATGAGGACTTAAACAGGGTTGACACCTTCGGTTGACTTTGCCCAGTACTATACCTATTGTGATACCATGATAGGATATCCAAACCAAAACAAAATGCTAATGAGTGGATGTTACTTATTATTTAGCAGGTAACTTCAAATCGACTCAATGTGGAACTGCCCTTTCTTTACCAAATTGTGCTACCACATCATTGTTAGCAAGATCCTTTAAGTTACCTATTTGCACTAATAATTTTTGATAAAATACTCCACTATCGTGCCAAAGAAAATTCATATAGGAATGCCAGCTAACAGGTAAAGGGGATGTGTTAATTTATTTCTTCTTTTATGACAAGGTTTTCAAGAAGATTTGCCTCGTATAAATCTATTCCTTCTAAGCATCATTCTAGCCTACTGAGGCATAAATTTATGTTTAGAACTTGCTTAATTACAAGTGGAACGGTTTAAAGCACTCAAACATTATACATGTTTCAAAATAAAACCTAACACAATCAATAAATGATTATTCGACAATGCATTAAATGTCCATAAAAATGGGAGATGTGATAGCAGGGATACCCACTTGCTTAGAAGGCTCAAGTGCACAAAATTAGCTTGCAATTCCTTTGCCTGATTCGAAATAAAAAATAATTAAAAAAATCATTAATGAAGGCTCAAACAAAATATACAAATAGACAAAAAAGAAAAAGAAAAAAAAAAGAAGTATGTGGCTTAGTGCATTATACACCCAAAAGTATATCCTTATTGTGTCAATTACCTCAAGCCTGTCCTCCCAATCTGCACCATATAGATTACTTAGTATTGGACCCGCTTTCACAACAAACTGAGGAAGCTCTTTAAAAAAGTCAACGATGCTGTAATATGCAGATATTAGATTAAAGGATGCATTAACTTAAAATTGACAACTAAACAAACATGTGCATTGACATTGACATACTTAAGCTTTGCGACTCTTAATATCTGGCATAAAGTAAAAGCATTCTCTTTGGACCCCTGCAGCAAATTCTCTGTGCTCTTCTCACTTAATCTCCTCACAGAGTATAATACGAATGAAAACCAAAATCGCTCCACTTCTTCCGGCTAATTCATATCAGCGCAATCAATTTAGTTGAAATCATGAATTCATGTAAGCAATTAGGAAAAGCATGTATATCAAATGAAAGGATATATACCGTTCCACTTCCAATAGCTGACATGTTTGTCAATAAAAGGTGTTTGGTTTCTTTGAAAAGCGTCATGGCTTGTCCATTAACATTCTCATCTAGCAACAATCCATTCTGTGCAATATATTTTACATTCAAGTCATGCCGGTTCAAAACGAAATAAGGACGCAAAAAAAAACACATTTTTAATTGATATGAAGATAAAAACCTTGCACAAGTCAGAAAATCGGGTTTCTATTGTGTCAGCATCACTCCCTTGAGAAGGTGAACCATTGCATGCTGCAGCTAAAGATTGACTGTCTTCCATACTCCTTCCAGTGGCCAGAGTCACACAAACGCTATCTAACCTGATGCACCATAACTTCACAATTACCAAAAAGAACAAACCAACCCTAGAATTTTGGATTCAGAATTTCAATTTACTCTAAAACTTGAAGCAATTCAAACACAAATTTCAATTATCAACCAATTAGATCATCAAATTGAAAATTCAACGATTCTAGCCACCTAACGGTTACTCCTCGCAAACACACAAAAAATCCAAATTTTCACAACTAAAAAAGGTCAAGTTTCAGAAACTTAGGGCATGTTCAGTTAAGCACATACAACATACATTTCTCGAGTTTTTCAGGAAAAAAGAAAGACCAATCAAGATTCCAGAAAACAAGAAACTCACACCCAAACGCCTAACCCGACCACGCCTTAATTAGAGAAACAAGCAACAAAACGAAACGAAGAAACAAAAGAAATGAAACACTTTTTTGTTCGTTTAACCACCAACAAAAAAGAAAGAACAAAACGATTTCGGCACGAAACGATCCGGAAACCAAAAAACTTACGAATTTCGGCGAACGAATCGGAACAGATCTCGGAAACGGAAACCCGATCTGCAGATCCGGCGATCAAAGCACGAACCGAAGCGAGCAAATCAGCGAGAACAGGGCTTCGGAGGAGAAGCAACAGCTTAGCTAAGCTCTGCTCAAAACCCTATCTAATCCTTTCTTTCCCTCTATTTTTTGGATCCCTGCGTCTATTTTTGGAAGGAATGGAAGTATTCTGGGAGTCGCGCGGGAAAAAGGATCATGTATGGTCATGACATGGCCATCACCATCCATGCCATACATCCATCGAGGGCCAATGGGACGGCGACACGTCAGTGGGAGTGTTCTATTTTTTTTACCGCCAAAATGATCGACGTTACGAGATTCGCTTGACGGGGAAGATTGTGCCGTTACAGAGGAGAGCTCGAGAATTGGGCCTCGGTGATCAGGACAGACCCGTGTGGGTGTGGGGCCCACAAACCGCGACATATCATTTCCATTGCCGTAATGACATGTGTCGTTTTCTGCAATTGCGAGATGACTGGGATATGTTGTAAGTGGTCCCCTCTTTTTTTACGGAGGGCTCTCTTTTAAATGCAAATATAATTGCAGTAAGAAATATTTGTGTAAAATGACGCGTTAACGAACGAGGCATGACATATTAAATATTTCAGTGATGATTTGGCTGAATTATAACGCGTTATGTGTGCAGTATTTCTAATAAATTGGGCGTTTCGCGTCAAAAATTCATGGGAGGGTGATGGTATAGTATACGTCGGGTTGTTATTCGTTAAAATTAATTTTTAACTACAAAAATATAAAAAAAAGTAGCCGCCACGTAGATTGTCACGTCATTTTATACAGAAATTTTTGTACAAAATATGAGACATTTAGCATTTTTCTTGCAGTAATAGGTAGGAACTCATATTTTTGTTCTAAAAATCATAGAACACATATTTTGTAAAATATTTTGACATGAGTTTTGTAAAATATTTTGACATGAGTTTTGTAAAGAGGACGACAAGTCCCATTCGCGGCGTCTAACGTGGGTGTTTTAGTATATAGGGAACGAACAAATGGGGATACAAATTCAGTAGGGTTGGTCTCATGTCGTCCTAGCTCGTTAGAAGGGTCATAACATGTTTTTGCTCAATTTTAAAGGTTGCAAAAGATTGATATCATCTCATATCATGCATAACTAAATCATCAAATGACGAAGAAGAAAACAAATTATTATTTGGGCACATGGCATCATCATGCCCACTTGCAATTAATCATAATGTGATGCATCATCTCTTCCGTCTTTTTTTTTTTTTTTAACAAAAGAAACTAATATTTTATTACTTCAAATTTGACGATAACAAAAACGAGTATGACAAAGAGAATGAAAACCTAACTAACTTGTGGGTCATTCGGTTCACAAACCAATCCGAAAATAAGAGATTGACATTAGCCACAATGGCTAAACTATCAAGTTGAAGACACTGAAATCCCCCCCGCAAGCCTGCGAAGCACGAACAACTGACAATGATTGCACTTGAAGTTTAAGCCAACAACGTGGAGTGCTTTGCCAACTATATCTCATAGACATCGTGTTTTCCATCTAATCCGACAATAAACTCGAAACTTGATCTGATGACTGTGACCAAATCATCACATTCCATAACCTTTTCTCCTTCTTTGCAATCACCTCCTGTTGTTCTGCGCGCACACAAACCAGAAAAGCTATTGCGAATCTACGCCGCCACAAAACAAATAAATCCTTACAAAACTTAAACTTGCTATCAAAGCAAGAGCTCGCTATCTAAATGAGAAAGACTACAATTTGTTATATGTAAATTCAAGAGACTGAGGTTGCTCTGAAATCAATAGCAGACGTACCCGAACAAAAACTCTAATCAACTTTCAAAACAGCGAAGAAAAAAAGATGCACATACCCTAAAGAGACTTGCTTCCTAGATGATAACCAAAACTTCCTCTCTTGTCTTAACTTTGTGAGTTTAAATACTTTTTCAACACGTGGTATTGATCTTTTTTTGGGAATTTTGAGATTATTTTGTTGTAATTTTTAGCACTTTGAGCTCTCAATTATTTATAGATTTTATTGAGCACACGCCTGATTTCACATTGCTAGATTCACTGTTTCTCAATCCTAAAGTGAAATCCAATGGTCTTCATGGGTTTTACTTAACCATATGTGTTTTGTGAGCGTGCAGACTCCTTTCAAGCCCATTTACAAGAAACCATTACTGACGGCCCGTTCAAAACATCTTAAGTGAGAAAGCTCATATCATAAAGTCTCATAGCTAAAAAAAATCACATCAATACGTATTAAGACTATTCAGTTGATCTCGATCAAGAAGCGTTTTACTCTTTTGTTTAAAAAATTCAAAGAATCTTAATTTAGAAGTTTCATGGTGTTTTTGTGTGCAAATAATAACAAATAAAAACTTACGTCCAAAGCTCATGTTAAGGTCTTAATCAATAAAAAATTTAGTTAAAAGTGACGTATCATTGTTCATATTATTGAATAAATATAAATTGGCTTATCATTTTTTATATATATAAAAAAATATCAGTATGATTTTTACGTAGCGTCATATTTGAAATCGGTAGCAAACTTAATCAACTTATGCAAATTTGAATTTTCATGTATTTTTTTTTTCTTTTTGCAAAATTTGTTAAAGTTATATCTATTTTTACATTTCGGTTGATGGGAGTTTGTGAGAATGGTGGGTCTTTGACTTTGACTTGTTCGTTTATTTTTCCTTTTAACAAAGAAAAAATGCTCATATGTGAAAAATTGGTTTGCCTCGAAATATAGTACCATGAATTAATATTTTTGATTGATTGATTTGCTATCGATCAGGTCTCAAAATATAGTACCATGAATTTATTTTTGATTTATTGTTTTGCTATTTAAGGGGATTCATCCAATTTTAATTTATTTTAGTTTTGAGCAAAGGATACATCCAATTTTTAAAAATACAAAATTTTATTATTATTATTATTATGAACCGTTACAATTAGTGATGGTCATGGTCAAGGTCATTAAGGAAGAAACCATAACTCCCTTAATTAGTGAGGTCTAATTTTCAAATATTTGAATATCCATATTGGCTCTCAAATTCCAAACGTCTAAATCCATAAACTCGCAGTCTCAATCCTTCCCAAGCAAACAAAAAAGAATAAGAGGAAAACAAATGTTTCTAAGGCTTTTGAAGAACTTGGTGTCATGTTTCCGAACCTGCCTGCCCCATATAGGTACGTACATAATTAACCGGACAATTTTTTTTAAGCAAAACAATAATAATTTTGACCTATTGTTTTGCAGATCAATCATCATCTCACAATTACAAAATGCGTGCCGGAGTCGCGAGCAATATTAAGGAATCTAAGCAAAGAATTACGTCGAGGCCAGTCGCTGGAAATGGCAAGAACGAATCGAGATGTATAGATGAAGAGTATATTGTTTTTCGGTTTAAAGAGGACGGAGCGTTTGAGATTTTAGAGGACGACAAGTCAGGTTCGAGGCATTCGCAGCGTGGTGTTGATGGCGGAGGTAGTTCAAGTTCAAAGCATGTTATCAACAAAAAGGTTAGTTTTCAAATAAAATGCATGCATGTGTAGTGGATTGTGAATAGTGCAATTAATTGAATTTAAATTTTAAAATAAATTAAACGTTGATGGAGTTAGGGCGGTGACGAAGAAGAAGAGCAGTATATCAGTTTGGAGACGGAGTTAATTTCCGGCGGTGGCATTAGATGGCGTTCTCACCGGAGAGTGGTGTCCGTCGGATCAAAGGACTCCAGTCAATCGGACGGCAGCACCGGCTCTTTTGCCTTTCCCGTGTAAGTTCTTTTTCTTTTCTGTTCGTTTTGACTTTTGAGAAATATATTAGAAGCAACACTTTAATCATATTCATCCAATTTAGTCATCTAATTGTCCACTAATAATTAATAAAGAGTTTAAGAGGATTTGAAATCTAGTAGTCGACGACAACAAAAAGAAATCACCCTTATAATTATATATTCTATTAATGCTTTACTCGTAATCTTAAAACGTGTACTGAGAATCGAAGAGACAACGTGAATAACTATTGATTTATCATGTTGATTTGTGGTGAAAAAGAAAAAGCACTTGAATGTACGTTGTGTTGAGAGTCATATAGTTGTAATAGTCTTATAACTTGATCACATATTGGGCAGATTCCCCATTCCTCGTCACTGTCCCGTTTCCAAGTCGTGTTTTTTTTCTTCTTGAAAAAGTTACATTATATTAAATTTATCATTATTAAATTTAATATTAATAATAAAGATTGATGAATCTAAGTCAATTAGTTTTTTATTTAGGTTAAGCCATTAATAGGTGTTGACACCTCAGTAAAATAACTTTTATCCGGGCGGGTCGCTCCGCTCCTACCAGTTCACTTTGGTGGATATAAGTAATTTTAATGAGATGGCAATATCTCATTGGCTTAGCTTGGATTAAGCCAAAAAAATTATAGGCTTAGATACATTATTTTCTT
>JAYMTA010002680.1:0-15904 GCA_036897625.1 Pelargonium cotyledonis | reverse complement strand
TTATTAATATAATATATTTTAAAATATATTTTTTACAATAAATAATTATATTCGGTCCGGACCGGAAATGGACCGGACCAAATTTCTGAGAATATGAGGACCGAAGACCCGACCGAATCCTTCCGGTCCGGGTCGGTCCACCCCAATTGTTGCACAGTCCTACACATGTGTACATCTAAATTGTCGAAAAGGGCTTGCCTTAGTGACTCACTGATGGAAGTTGGATCTGCTGTTCTATGTCTATCATCTTAGCCATCACATCAGAAGTCACGTGGGTTATAGTTATATTTATAAACAATTTAATTTATATCATACATATTGCAATCAACACTTCAGATTCATTTGGAAGCTCGTGAAAAAAAGATGACGGAATTTGGAAGAGTTTGCGGATAAAACCCCAAATTTATAGGTTTTGTCTCTGTTCTGTGTTTTCTTTTTTCTTTTACCAGCTCTGTGTGTGTGTGTGTGTGTGTTTGTGTTTATACACTTAAATTTGTAAGTATTATCATTATAGACAGCATCTAAATAATTACTAATAGGGAGGACTTAAACTCCAACACAATGAGAAGGCTAGCTAGTGCAATATTTTGTTGGAGTACCTTATATGCTTGTTATGTGGTTTTTCTTTAATTTTGTGTTGTTTTAGTAATATTTTTATCAATTACTCTACAGGGGAAGTGGCAAAGCTCTTTGCGGATGCTGGTTTAATATGTATCGCTAGTCTAATATCACCTTATAGGAAAGACCGGGATGCTTGCCGTACAATGCTGCCTGATGCAAACTTTATTGAGGTAAGGCTCCTCACAGTCTTGACACATTAAAATTTGTCAATGAAATTCCATTTTGCGCATCTTTATGCAGGTGTTTATGAACATGCCTCTAGATTTGTGTGAGTCAAGAGATGCAAAAGGCCTTTACAAGCTTGCACGTGCTGGAAAGATTAAAGGTATGCTTTTGAAACATGTTTTACATGTTTCTATAACACAATGGACAATTTTGATGTTCTTTTTCTCTTCCCCAAGCCAAAAGAAAATGGATCCGAATAAGGGATGCCTATAAGTTGCTCGAGTACATCGACATGTTTTAATATAAATTTTACTCTCTTAAGATAAAGGGAGGTAAATCAAAGATGAAGAATAATTCGACAAAATTTTCTTAAGAGTAAAAGACTTTTATCAATTTATATATTAGGGTCCTACTATTTTTGCTCCATTTTTATTTACTTGTTCTAGTGCATAGGGAAGTTAAGAATACTTGAGGTTGTAGAAGAAGCTTATGGTGGAAGCAAATAAACACTAGCTATTTTGAGCTCTTTGTGTGTTGCTCTCTCGACACTGTCTATGTTGTTCTTTCTATGTATGCTTCTTGCACTCTGCCCTTGTTCTCTATACAGTATGGGAGTAACTTCCTCTTTGATCCATATCACTACTGCTGACTCTGCTGTGTGGACGTAGACAAATTATTGAACCACGTTATATATCGGTGTGCATTGTTTATTATTTATTTTCGCTTTTTTCTTTGGCTTGTATTATTATTAGTTGTGATATACGCTTAGAATTGAGTTGAATATTTTGATTGTCGGGTAACGGGAGATCCGCAGCAGAATGGTAGTAATAGTACTCATGCTACTTCACTTTCAAATCATTATCATGAGGAATGTGTGACATGAGGCTATTATCATAGTGCCGTCAAATACAGTTTGCAATGAGTCCCAACTGATTGTGTGTACTGTCCTTGATTTATCTGAATCCTCGTTCAGTCTGGCGAAACCCTTGTATTTCCTTTTATTATAGAATGTACTGCCGTGCTTTCCACTATTCTTTCATGAATCCTATGTGTTCCTCGTATTTTCTTTTATTATAGTATGTACTGCCATGCCTTTTTCTATTCTTTCATGGATGCTATTGCTATGTGTTCTTAATGTATTCTCGCAATCACTGTTATCTAATATCTAAATCATTTTGTTGAAACAGAAGTGTCTTATTACGATCTCTGACACCATGATCTATGGATTTATAAATTAGCATATCTTGTTGGTTACATGATTTACAAAGTAGTAATTGTATTTTAGCTCTCTGAAGTTGAGATTCAGTTACCTTCTATACAAAATTTTAATTCCAAGACTCTAGAAGTAGATATATCATATATTCAATATTACTTGGTAGTAACTTAATAAGTAGACATATAAAGTATTGTAATGTTAGAACACTAACTCTAAAATGTTATTTCATGACCATTTTTCTTTTTAACTCTCTTGTGTTGGTTGAAAGGAGCAAGCCCTCTGTGACCAGTTTTGGATAACCTTGCTGCATTGCAGGTTTTACTGGGATAGATGATCCGTACGAACCGCCATTGAATTGTGAGGTATGTATAGACAGACACACACAAAACAAAAACATGACCATGTACGCATGGATTTTATTACAAGTTCTGAGAATGATGGTTACTGTAATGTGTCTCGTTGAACTGAACAATGCCTTTTCCCATTTATCCAGATAGAGCTTCAACCAAAAGACGGGGTTTGCCCCACGCCTGGTGAAATGACGGGGCGAGTTGTGTCTTACCTGGAGGAGAAAGGATTTCTTCATCAACAATGATTGTCTCAATTTGTGCTCTTCCAGTCTTGCTATAATACCATTGATCTGCAATTGGAAGACATCATCAAACGGCCGCTACTGGTCAGATCCCTTTTGTGTTAAAAAAAGGAGTGTTTTAGTTTTAGCATAAGTTCACATACATCATGTCATCATATTCATAGTTTGAGGATGTATCTTGTTTCTCCTTGCTAGATTGACAGGTTCTAGGTGTTGCGGGATTCATGGTCTTCAATCCACATCAACTCTTTATTTGTATCCAGTGCTCCATTGGAGTTTTCTTTTTCTTTTTTTTCTTTTTTTTTTCTGATTGAGATCCCAAAAAAAATGTAATTTCATCTCCTTGTGAGTTTGATGTGTTTAAAAACCAAGGAAAATATAATCACTCTCTTCCTAAGATGAGTGACTACTTGTAATCCATAATGATAAGTTAGAGTTAGACTATAATTTATTAACTTATATAAATTTTTGTGCTATTTTTAACTAATTTAAAGTACTCTAATTCCGCTCAAAAAAGAAAAGTACTCTAATTAAATCAAGTATGAAAAGTATAAATGGTTTTGTATCTCATGAACTTGAACTCTTTCTAAATTAAGGTTCATAACTAGAGTTTTACATGCACAACTTTATCGTTTGGATTTTATTATTGTACTGTTCTTTCTTATTATAATTATTAATAAGAGGGTTATTTTCTTAAAAAAAAAAAAAAAAACAATATGTAATTGTGGTTTCAAAACCAAACCATGTTTGAAAGTTGAAAATGAAAAGCGTACTCCCATCCCAAATTGAGGAGGCCATAACGACGCCGTCCCATGTATAATAAAAAATGAAGACAATGTTGTGTGGTGTATGTGTATGTAAGCGTGTGTCTCCGCACATATAAAATCTGATTTATTTGAGAAGAAAGAGAGAGAGATATCAAAATTCAAAACCATCAAAAAGCAAAAGGGAAGTTAAGAAACAATATCCATCATCGGAAGAGATGGTGATGAACAGCGGTCTGGTGGCGAGTGTGGCACACGTATCGGCGAATGCGTGCCAGTACATAGCTTGCAATCCGGAGCGCTTCTCCAGCGACCGCGTCCTCTACCTCCTCTTCTGCTTCCCTTACCGCCGCCTCTCCCTCTCTCTCCGCGTCTTCTTCTGCTTCCCCTCCTTCGACTCCGACGCCGACGACGACTCTCATTCCGATTGATTTTTTGTATTTTTAATTTGTAAAATCGAGCTTTGATCTGATCTGATTATTGAATGAAGATGTATTGTAAATTTTGTAATGCTGGTCAGTTTCTTGATTTTGGTCTGGGTTTGTTTTCGTTGACGCCTATTCTGTGCTGTTTCAGATCTAGTGTTATTTTTGTGTCCAAAAATAGTAGCATACAAAAAGTCTGATTATTTTATAGATTATGTTATATAGTGGGAGTATTTAAAGACTCACTCGGCCAATTTTGGTCTTTTTATATTCAAATTGAAATATTATCCAGTTTAGGATACTTATTTTTGGGGTAATTGCATTTTGGTGCCCTATACTTGACACATTTTGTAATGGCTACTCTTAATGTTTTTTTTGTAACTTTGCAGTGCTTTAATCGTTCATGAGCTCTTTCTGTTAAGATTCCGTCAGTTAAATTGTGAAATGACCAAATTGCCCTTCTTTTTCCTTTCTCTCTGGTTTTTTCTCTGATTTTTCGGCCACTTTAGGTGGCTGCCGGAAGTGATTCTGGCATTGGTTGTTGCCGAAATTGAAGGTAGAGCACCCTTGAAGTATCACAAATTCAATCCAAGTGGCGGTGTGGTCAAATTCTCGTCGAGGAAAGAGATCGGCATGGAAACGTGTGGTGGCCGAAAAATTTTCTGGCATCAATTGGTTGCAAATTTGAGATGGGTTGTTGCCGAAATTGATGGTAGAGCAACAATTAACCGTTTCATGGCCATGGTTACCACCGCCGGAGATCTCGCACAGACTCCCATCTCGCTTTCCATCTCCGATGGTTTTGCTGGAGCTGGAGGTCGTTCACGGGATTTGTAACAGAGAGGAGAGAAAGAGAGAGATCAGAGATCAGAGAGAGAGAGAGAGAGAGAGAGAGAGAGAAGAGAGAGAGGCTAGAGGTAGAAGATGAGGGCAATTTGGACATTTTTGAAGAATTATCAACATGTGTCATGCACATGACCTTTTTTTGACGGTTTCCGTCCATTTTCATGGACAGAAAGAGCTCAAAAAAGAATGGGGCATTGCAAAGTAACAAAAAAAAACATTAGGGGTAGCCTTTGCAAAATGTGTCAAGTATATGGCACTAAACTGCAATTACCCCCTTATTATTTTAGTTAGGTGGTGTTTGTTGACAAGTAGTACTATTATACTGCATTTTTTTATGGATAAATTTGTGAGCTGTTTTGCTAAGGGCTTGTTTGGTAATACTATTTTATTCAATAAGAATGTGTCAAGTAGGGTAAGTATGATTTGTAAAATATGTGACTTTAAGAGTAACATCTTGCATAACTCCATAATGTAGCTAATTTTTTGGGGAGGTGAGTAGTTCCTGCAAAACAAATTGGGCCGCCTCGTTTTTTATTTTAGATCATTCTAAGTAGATTAATAATTGATTGATTGATACACTTAGTTATGTGCTCGTTTGAATTGGGTCAATGAAAACGCACTAGAGTCGTTTATCATCTTCTCAACGTAAGTTAAAGAACTAGTCTAAGTGTTCAAGTCCAAAGTCTGATTGTCCAATTCGTTCTATGTTCTCACTCAAGTCAGGTATTTCAGTCGTCTTGCCTCGAACTTGTGATTTGCACAAGGCAACAAGCTAAAAATGAAGTACCCGAGGTGGTGTTTCCAGAAGGTCGCCTCACCCGTGAGAATGTGTTCTCGGCTGGAATACATGAATGCTTTAAAGATCTTTTAGAGATGTAAAGGTAGAGAGATAAACAATCTTGAGAGAATGAAGGATCACTTTCTCTTACCAAAATAGGTATTTATATCTTTCCACCCATTAGTCACACGTGTCAGCGTGTGATTGATTGTTGAAGGTGTAAGGCCCATTTGGATCCAGTTGTGACTTGGGCCCTTTTGCCCCCGGACGTGTTGCTCGTGCTTGTCGGGTGTGTTGGAGGTCCTCATACGTCTCTCACATATTGGGGTGGCTTGTCAAAGCTATTAGGAGCCTCTACTATGCGAGGTAGCGTCTCGAGGCTTCAGGGGTGCTAATGATGTTGTATCTTGTTAGGGTGTCTCAAAGGTAGTCTGATGAGATGGAGACCTTGTGATGACTTTAGAGAAATGTGTTGAGTCATTGAGTGAAGTTTGAGATTAAAAAGTGTTGATCGATGGGTGTCGGGAGTACAAGACTTGTTCTTTAGGCTAGGACGGACGGGTGTCGCAAAATGAGAGCTCTGTGCCACGACATCTTGGTGATGTCCGCCGAAATACCATGTTCTACGTGGCGCAGAGGGGTTTCCAGTTCGTCTTCTGTCGGGGGATCAAAGTGGGCAGTCAAGAGGCATTTGAAGCGGTTCTAATAATCTTGGTGGGATCTTCTTAGGGCGTGCAAGCTGTCTGGGTAGCTCTTGGGATGCCCGGGCTGCCCGGAAAGCTCTTGGGATGTCACACCGCCTGTGAGACACTTAGAGCGTTTGAGTTGCTTGGAGCACTTTTGGATGTCTTGGGTATATGAAGAACACTTAAAATCACTTCAGAGCACTTTGGTCATCCGGGTGGAGAGCATGGCGCTTGGAGGAGAAACCATTCGGGAAGCGCAACCATGCCGCAACATGGGGTCTTAGTACCGCAACATCGACCCGGAAAGAACGTTCAGGCCGGGATATGATGGCTTGGTGCCACGACATCAGTCCCATCATGTGCATTTTCATCTTTTGGTGGCTTTCAAGGGTTCCCTCTTGTGCTGAATCATCTAGGGGACGTTTGGGAACTTCGAAGCGAGTGGAATGGTTGTCTTTGGGCATTACAGGTCTCGGGTCGAGCGCAGACCTTTTGTTCCAGGTTCATTTGCTTGGGTGGTATTTGGTGGTCACTTGTCACTATGTCATTCGTTTTGCGACTTATAATTTTTCGGGTAGCATTACTAAGAATTACTATGATCAACTTTAATTTGTCTCAAGCCGACCCAACTTTCACTTATGTATTATTAGTTATTTTTTAAAAAATATCCAAAATGTCATTCACTTTACCCTTCTAATTCACCCTAAATTCGTTGTAAATTCATACTTGTCATAAAACTTCATAGTATTGCTGAAAAATTAAAAAAATTCTATATTTCATTTGAGATGATAGACTTGCCAGAAACTTCATAGTATCGCTAGAAAATTCAAAGTATTTTCGAAAAAAAAATAAGATTTTAGTTGATTCCTTTAATTTATGAATGATATTTGTGTTGATTTATAACAAATCTCAACCAAATAATAACTCAAAATTTTCATTAATAATAATGAATTACATCAACCATATTATCACATCCACTTCATCAACAAATTACAAAAATACAATAGATGCAGAGAGTACAAATCTGGCAAAAAAAAAAATTGGTAGTAAAGTTGAAGTTTGTGTTGGTGCCTTTGACAAGAGCGAGGTCATGTCATTGCCGATGCTGTTAATGAGAGTCATTGTTGATGCTGACGAGACACCAAATCTAACATTTGTTGTTGCTCATGTGGTTGATCATTTTTTACTTCATTTAACGGTGTTAGTGACAGAAGGACTCAGACATTGTTCAGACTAGTCTAAAGTTGCGAAAAAAGGTTAAAGGGTAACAAGTATGTCGAGTTGAGGGGTGTCACATGTAATTTTCTCAAAAAAAATTATTTGTTGAGCTACACAACACAACAAAGGTAGCTCTCCGTCAAACCCGAGACCTCAAATAAAATGTAAAACATTTAAACCGTTTGACCCAATTTTCACAAATAAAATATACATGAAAAATATGAACGAGAGTCAAAAGACTAAGTGCTTGTTTGGGAACTCATGTTTTCAAAAGGAGATGTAGTTGAAAGAGGTAAAAGGAGGTTAAATGAGCTTTTGATTTTGTTGACTTTTGTATGATTGTTTGGTTAAAAAAGTTGTTAAATGAGTTTGAAAAGGTAATTTAGATTGTAGATTGTTCGGTAAAATATTTTTGAAATGTATTTTTGAAAGTTGTAAATGAACACATTATCCTTGAATAATAAAATAAACTTATAAATGATAATATTAATATTTGAATGAAATAATATTTTATGGGTCAAAGAAGCACTAAACCTAACATAAATGAACTTTAATATGCTTATAAAAAGCTGAGCCCAACAAGCCCAAGCAGGACAAGTAAACACATATTGGTGGACTTGTTTAACTCTAGGTTGACCAACATATCAAAGCTGACTTACAAGACTAGAGGTCGACCTGCAATGTGTGGTCGACCTTCTATGCTACTCATACATAACTTCACAGGTCGACCTCTAATGTGTTATGGAGGTCTATCTATTTTATTGGGTCAACCAAAACAACTCACAGTTCTGTAAAAACTGATATTTAATTTAGTTGAGGACAAATGAACAATAGATTCATGTCTCTCCAGAGCCATCTTGCCTCCTGCCCAAAAGAAAATGCAGAGCTCCTTCCACATGAGCTATAGTGTACAATGAGCTTTTCCAAGAAAAAATTCTCGAACAAAGAGGTCATGTGGAAGTAAGCTATATGTAATGTCTCGCGAGAATGGTCTCCCCCAGGCGGCTAAAGGGTGGTTTTCGCCATGCGGCATACTCCAACACTTGCGAGACAAATGCTGATCAGTGTGATACTTGTGCATGTATAACCTCTTTTGCCAGGATATGTGCTTATTATGCTTGACGCCCATGGATAAGGCTGCCCTTCTCTCTCTGGAAACGGGGGATTTGGGGCGCCTCGCGGGTCCGTTTCTCTAGGTCTGTGACAAGTGGTATCAGAGCGGGTTCAGGACACGTAGCGAACCATCCTCCGCATGTGGCAAATGCGGATGGTTCGCAATGGCATACGTCTCGTGAACGATCTATGGGAAGAATCATGGGCTCAAGCGTGGATGCGGCAAAGGACGGAGGAGTACATGAAGACCGGCGTCTAGTGCTTTAACGACGTGCTGCGTTGGGCGAGCGTCGTACCTTGGGATTATGTGTGCCTTTTAGGAAGGTCCTAAAGGGGGACGGATAACGGCCTAGCACAAGAGTTGCGCCTTGAGGAATAGGGTTTTGGTCGGGGTACACTAATTTCGTTGGAAGCATGCTGCGCAGGGCGCAAGGAAGCGACGTCAACACAATCTTGTCCGTAACGAGGGCGTTCACGGATTGAGTGGGGGGGAATGTAATGTCACGCAAGAACGGTCTCCCCCATGCGCCTAAAGGGTGGTCTTCGTCATGCGGCATACTCCAATACTTGCGAGACGGATGCTGATTAGTGTGATACTTGTGCAGGTATAACCTCTTTTGCCAGGATATGTGCTTATTATGCTTGACGCCCATGAATAAGACTGACCCTCTCTCTCCGAAAACGGGAGATTTGGGGTGCCTTGCGGGGCCGTGTCTTTACGTGCGTGACATATATCCTAACTGTAAAACTCAAAAAGAGGCAAAATGAGCCTGTTGTTCGCGAACAAGCCCTAACTACTAAACACTGAAATGACTCAACTGTCCATGGACGGCAAACTTCATCTTCCATTCCCTTGTGCAGATCCTCCACTGTCAGTCTGTGTCAGTATCTCTGCTAAACCCTTGAAGACGTAAGCCATTTTCTTCGAGCCCATGAGCTCCTTCACGGCCATGGCTACTCTCCACGCTTGCCCTACCACCCTTTGCTCGCCTTCTCACTCCTCTTATTCAATCTCAAAGAACCGCAGCTCCACCCACCAAACTCATCTCTTGAATCGAAGAACACATGTTTCCAGAGCCATGGCTTCTCCCAATTCTCGCCACCACCCCAACCAAAGAGGTAACCACTAGGCCTCTAATCTCCTAGTTTCGCACATCAATTTTTATATATATATATACTTTATGCTTTCATTGAATTCCTGGAAGGAGGGCTTGCCAATTAGGGTATCAAGGCTGTTCCTTTGTTATTTATGTACAAATTATTGTTGTGATGCAGTGGAAGAAATATCCGGGATGGACTGTTTTGCTAGAATTTCATCTACTACAACTACTCGAGAAACTACTTCAGTTAGTGTGAACCCCCCACCGTCGGTGCCACCTCCATCTTCAAATTTGTAATCAATTCTATTCACTTTTCAATGATTTTTTTTCCCACTGGAATAACATGTATAATTAATATAGAGCTGTTATTTATTCGATTATTATGTTGTTTTTCTTTCTTCTAGTGGGTCGCCTCTATTTTGGATTGGAGTTGGTGTTGGGCTCTCAGCATTGTTTTCTTGGGTAAGAATAAGAATCATTTGAAGTCTCTTAGTTCATTGAATAATGCATTTAGAAATGCTGGTTTTCTTCTGCTGTAATATTTTAACATGTTGAATGTGATTGCAGGTGGCTACGAACTTGAAGGTGAGTGTTACTCTCCCATGAGGTGTGGTTAAATATTTGCCTGTTTCAGTTATTGAATTATTTGTTATTTATCTGGAAGTATAGGTTGAACTAGTTGACAATCAGTTGCATTGCATTGAAATTGCACTTTTATTTGCTCTGCACTACATGAATGTACTGAGTTTTAGTTTGAAACTTTGAATTGGTAGGAATATATATGTATGTTTCACTACAAGTTGTGGTGTATTCAGCAGGCCGGGGCATATATACTTAGCGATTGTGTCTTCCCTTTCTTGAACACGATTTGGCCATTAGGGTAATAGCTTTTAGGTTGAAATACTTAATGATTGTCTTTTCACATTGAAATTATATTTGATGACTGTCTTTTCCCTTTATTGAGCATGAAAAAATACGTCACAATTAAATCTCATGCATAATTCAAAATAAACAAAAATGTGTCATAAGTGCATATGAAAGACCTAAAGGTGCAGACATTCTAATTAATGGATACAATATAATTTAGTCATGTTAGTTGAACATTCTACTAGTATTAGTATCTATATAGAAGACCTTGAGGCTGAATATAAATAAGAAAAATTGAAGTGATGGCTAATAAGTCATTTGGTGTTTGGAAAACTAAAATTTTAATTATTTGTAGAACTTATTTCCAAAAAAAAATTCTAGCTCATGCTTATGACCAATATATATGTATGTATAACAAAATAAAAGTTCAAATTTAGAGAAGAATATCAAAGCGAAAAATTGAACAGCATAATGGCTGAAAATTGTTATTGATGAAAAAATAAATTAATGTTTGGATTAAGGGCCATAGAATCGCGGTATAAAGTGAGATGTGTAGGAAAATTGAGCAGCATAAAGGTTGTGAAGTAATTACAATGAATTTGGGCAGCATAATGGCTTCAAATTGGAAGAAAACTTGCAGAGATGGTTTACATTCTTGAAACCCTTGAATAGAAGGGCCGCTTCAGAATGAAAAAACTGAAATAAAGGTAATATTCCATTGATCTGCCTTTTCTGGGCCTCGAGGTTTGACAAAATTTGTGTGCCTCAAGCACCTCTCAAAGGTCACCTCTCCTCGGTATCTCAGAGGTGTCTGGGCTGGTGCCTTGTGCCTGAGGCTTGCTTTCTATAACTATATAATGTGGAATGTTCAATTGCATTGTGAGACATAGTGTGACATACTTTCTCTCCTCTTTATGAGTCATTATTAGATAAATTTTCATAAGAACTCAATGCTTTGGCTATGCTCATATGTTTTGAAATGATAGAATTTAGAAAGGGGTTGATGTCTATCTACGCTAATATCTTAGAAAGCTTCTCCATAAGTGAAGGTAGCTGAAGTTTATAGACTGTTAATTATTTGATATTACCTGCAGAATATATTTGGTAATTGGTATTATCATACATATAGCTTAGCATCACCTTATTGTCATAATAAGAAGTGCTGATGTAAGGCAGTAGGTAGTATACGGAAATTAAGAAGTAAGAAGACAGAAATTAAGGTGGAGAATATAGAAAGAAATTTAATTTGAAGGAGAAAACATGTAAGAAAAGAACATAGAGTAGAGGAAAGAAATCTGATCTGAAACTTTTCAAAATATCATAAACTGTTTTAAAACTACAACATACAATAGTATTTATAATCAAATCCTATCCAAAGGAATTAAATAGCTACTTCCAAAATAACAAAGAAAATAAATACTAAATAATAACCCTACATAGCAAACAATAAGGAAAATAAATACTAAATGATATTGCAAAGCAATAAAGAAAGTAAATACTAAATAATAATTTGGCATCCCTCATCAAATGCATATTGTAACTTTAGATTTTTATGCATTTATCAAGTTCACTTTTGTTTAAAAAGAGATAGAGGCTATTGTTTCATTTTCATAATGCAGGCAATACAACTACCTATTCTTTCTTATTGTAGGTGATACATTAACAATTATATTTATTCCACATTTAATTTTGGGCTGGGGACATATATTTGACAACTTATGTAACTAACTGGATTTTATCTCGGCAAGTGTGTAGAGGTTTGTTAATCTACATGATATTCTTCTGGGCACCTTGTTTTTTGGTGTTGAATCCATCTATTTTGCTTTTTTAGTTTGGTGATGTGGCCTTGGTATTTGTTGATAACTAGATAAACAATATGCTCTTTACCTTAATCTTGAAAACAGTCAAACGGTCTCTTGTTTCATGTGGAATTAGTTCCTACATGTAAATCTGGTATCTAGACGGTGTGCAAACTAGTGGCTCCTTAGTGATTTGAAATCTTCTTGCACTTCCTACAAAAAGAAGAAGAAGAAAGAGAGATGCTTCTACAAGTGAAGAGATCTCAGGAGTGACCCTTAGTTATATTACTCAGTATCTGGGGGTTTCCTTCTTCATTAGTTTTTCTCAAAGGCTTCCTTGTCTTGATTGCCTTCCTATTGCTTCTAGGCCTCTTATTCCCGATGGGCATTATTGTGGGCAATGAACAATGCAATTATAATCTTGCTCTTAGGCATACAGTGGATATCTCTTGGAGATTTGTTATCTGCTTTGCCATTGGAAAATAATTGCAAGGGTAAATAACATAGAAAACTAATGCAGTACAGTTGCTACCATGGCGTAAGGGTGGGCTCCAAGGATGTAGATCTTACAAACAGATCACTTTTCTAGGATTGTATCTGAAGATTTTCTTAGATAAAAAATCATTGCAGATATACCTTAATAAATCTTAGTATTATTGGTGATTTGTCGTAATTGTGTTTCCATTTGCCTAGGTGTCTTTATTGGATCTATCCCTGACCATGCAACATAGCTATAGCTATAAGTTTGTATATAACTTTGTACTAGCAGTCTTTAGCTTTGGACTTTCTTGTGTGATTTTTTTTTTCATTTATCATTTTATACCTTGTTTGTTACTTTTTTTTCTTTTCAATAAGTAATGGAAACCTTATTTTGTATTTTCTAGAAATATGCTATGCAACAAGCTTTCAAGGTTATGATGGGACAGATGAATCCTCAGAATAACCAATTCAATAATTCTTCTTTTTCTCCATCCTCCCCTTTTCCATTTCCGATGCCACCAACTTCAGGGTCGGCTACCCCACCTTTCCCAGCTGCTTCTAGAGCTGCAGTTACTGTCGATGTTCCTATGACAAAAGTAGAACAAGCACCCACTCCAGTACCAGCACCCACAGCAGCAAGTGCTGTCAAAGATGTAACAGAAACACAGAAGGAATCAAAGAAATATGAAGCGGATGCAAATAAGGATGTCAAGAAATATGGTAAAAGGGATTCTCTGCTGACTGCTGTTTATAATATTTTTCTTTATTAATTGATGAACTCTGCGAAGTTCTTCTGTTTGTTCTATACTTTATGCAGTCATGTATTTCAAGTTTAGCTATTCCTTGAGCCATTTCTTATTGCTAAGGAACACGAATACCTAAGAACCCTTGACATACCCGTATTGGGTACTTGTATGATGCTCATCTGTGGTTGAATAAGTAGAGAAAAAAAAATGTGAATACATGAAAATGTCTTTGATTAAAGAAACACAACAAAAGTAGGAAAAGAAGAGCTAAAGCATAAAAAATAGTAATGTGTTGTGTTCTATGAACGAGGAATTGATTTTATGGTATTTTAATTTGGACCTGATTCTATGAGATTGATATTACATGCATTTCTTGTATTTTAGAAATAAACCTGTATCTGTTACAAACGAATTCCATAAAGCTGCATCTGCATACCCGTATGCATATCCGATCCCATGCTTCCTTCACCAGTTGTAACGATTACTTGTATGTCTTGAATATGGTATCACTTTGAAGTTACAGAGTGAATATTTTGTTAGCCATCAGCTGTTTGGTTAATCCTTGACACATTGCTATTTATTTGATGCTTGCATGATTGTCAAAAGTGTATCCAATTCAAAGTCTTATACAGCTTCTATTAACAGCCTTTGTAGATGTTTCTCCTGAAGAAACTAAGCAGACCAGTCTGTTTGAAAGCTTTAAAGATGTAGAAGTGATGAGTTCCTCCAAAGATGCTCAATCTGCTGGAGAGGTAATTCTTTGTTGCTGAGCTATATTAATGTGTCTTTGGTGTTTTTACATCTCGTTCTTAGTATATAAAAGTAGTCGGATTGATTTTCTTTGTTTAGAATGGAGCAGCTTCTAAGCAGGGTGGAGATTCTTCTGAAGGGCCACAATCTACCCGTAAGTTAATAGTTTAGTTGAAGCTAAAGCTACATCTTTTTCCTTGTGACAGACCCCATGTTTTATTTCTTATGAATACATGTTATAGTTTATGTTGGAGTGGAAAACGTGAAACTAGTAATGTGGATGAGATTGGTCTCCCTTTTATGTCTTTGTTGATTCATCCTCCTGTACTTCAGTCTGACTACATTGCATAGGCAGAGTCTAGGATCACTTCTGACATAGTTAATGTACGTTGCGAAGTACAATTTCTGCAAATATAATTAATTTACATCTTGAGATACATTAGTATTATTGGTTTTTGTATGCCTTTCAGTCATTCCAACAGTTCTAATTTTTGTTGTATATGAAAAAGAGACTAAGAATTTCGTTCTATATTGATGCAAATTGATGATGTGCTGTGGATGGCCAAAGGTTGAACATATGCATATGTAATATAATGCCAAATTAATTTTATCAGTTAGGTAATTATAGAAGGAATCATTTGATTGCTAGACTTATATCTTCCTCATCCTTCGAGGAGAATTTGTGTGGTTGTCTTTCTAACCTTCCATTTAAACCCTTTTATGCTGGTATTTTGTGGGCTTGATTTTCGTTCTTACTTCGATGGTTTATTAATACCCAGCATCTTTTGTATGTATTGATTTATTTGTTATTGGGAGAGGCAGGTCCTGTCATGTCAGTGGAAGCTTTGGAGAAGATGATGGAGGACCCTGCATTGCAGAAGATGGTTTTTCCGTAATATAGCTTCTTATCTCTTACTTGTTTGGTTGTGTTCCTAGATCTAATAACTCATTTTTCTTTTTTAACTTGCCGAAATGAGTTTGAAGTTTAAACTGAGCATAAATTGCCTGTACTTGTTGAGAGTATGAATAGGTCCTTTAAGTACTTTTTAATCAAGTATTCCTAATTTGTTTTAGTTCAGGTCTAGGCGGTTGAATAGATCTTCAAGTGTATGCTGTGTTTCCTTAGAAGTAATTAAGTTACTCAAAATTATTCCCAATTCTTGCAGCTATCTACCAGCGGAGATGAGAGATCCTGCTACCTTCAAATGTACGTCCATTCTTTCCTACTACATCTTTATTTGTGAAGTTTATGTGTTGGTTAAAGTGCAATTTGGATATTGATGTGAATTGGTTTCAAAAACTAGTACAAGAGACTCTATTATATATGAGATTTACACTAGAAATAATAAGGTAGGCAGGCTAGGAAGCTAAACTAAGTTCTCCTAAATACAATATATTTCCTAATTTCACTAACTCCTTTTTTAATTCTACTAAACTTAAAATTTAATCTTTACACTCCTCCGCAAGCTGGAGATTAGCGGTTGTTGGAGTTTATACCAATGATAAATGTTGATGTAACGATGTGTGACCTCATGACTTAGGGAGACTTCTTTATATAGGAGATTTACACTAGAAATAAGAAATAAGCTAGACTAGGAGACTATGAAGCACGAACACAGGTACGAGTAGCTGGTATGACGGCACGGCTGTTTTTTTTCTTCTAAAAGCCTAAGTACGGGTACGTCAGGGTAGTTATAATTAAAATACTATATATATATATATATATATAATATGGTAC
>JAYMTA010002679.1:0-15905 GCA_036897625.1 Pelargonium cotyledonis | reverse complement strand
GGCAGTGGCGCGAACGTCGTCGGCTAGGGCAAGAGAGAGAGTAGAGTCATTGTCATCGTCCGTGAGAGCTCCGTGCTCCAAAGAAAGAGAAAAGGTCTTCAAGTTTACACTCCATATCTGGAGCTTTTCTGACATCAAGAACGGCACGTGCTCCTTCAATTTTTAATTTCCACAATCGTTGTGCTCCATTATCACCGGCGTTGAGATCCTCACATGTGCTCAGATCCGTGCTGGTCGTGAACGGAGATGGAAGAGCTCATCGTCGGAGATGGAAGTGCTCGTCGTCGGAGATGGAAGAGCTTGTGAGTTTTTTTTGGTTGATTTGGGAGTTTGATTTTGTTTGAATTGAAATTTTTTTTTGTGTTTGTAATGTTGATTTTTTAAGGGTTAATTGTTTCCAGGTCCCCTGGACTGACATTTTTATAGAGTTAACACCTGTACTCTAACTTTAGTCGTTTCGAATCTTGGACTGTAATATTTTATTAATTTAACCCGATTGACCTGCTATAGCCGGTATCTCTATGACACGTCACCTAAGAAGCCACGTCAGTACGCCATGTCATTAAAAACAGCCACGTCACCACGCCACGTCACATTCCAGAATCTGCTACTTTTCGCCGAAATTTGAAATTTTGTTCTTTAATTGTTCTTGATTCTGGGTTATTTGTGATTTCTAGAAATCTCATAAACAACAATAGAAATGCAATACTAAATTAATTAACCCGCAGAGAATCTCAAACAACAGTCAACAAATTTCAAGAGATCCAAAACCCAATCCTCAATTCAATTGCAGAACTAAGACCCAAAACCCTAAAATTCAATGCAACCAAAACGAAACATTTTCTTATCAGCATAGCTTTAAAAATTAAATTTTCAGAAATCTCATAAAGAGCAACAAAAATGGAATGAACAAATAAATTAAACTTAAATCTAAATAGTATCCAAAACACTGAAACATCAAAATGAAAATGAAAAGGTAAAAGAACATAGTCAATGACTCAACATACATAGTTGATGATGGTGTCCAAGTTAGGAAAGAAGAAGATTATCACACAAAATTGGGTCTCTGATTTGCAGTTTCTCTGCCACTCTCATAATTTGCTGCAATCCAATGGAATGGGGTCTCAGATCTGGTCGCGCTGGAAATCACAGATTTGCTTAGATCCGTTGTTGTCCAACTGAAGCTCACCACCACCACCATCATTGTCGTCGTCGGTGAGATAGAGAGAGAGAGAGCGCTCATCAAGAAGCTCTAAGCTTCGTCGCGCTGGGGTCTCCGTTGAGCCGTTCTCGATCTCCATTGTCGCCGATGACCTCTCATATCTTGAGCACGAGATGGAGGTGGAGAGAGAACGAGATCCATCGAGCTTCGTGCTCCATTAAACACCAGCGATTTGCTTCCGTCAAGCTTCGCTTCATCTTCATCAAGCCATTCTCGCCAGAGTTGGATCTCCAATGCTGCTGATTTTTTTTGTTTTTTTATTCAAGCTTAAGGCGTGTTTGGTTTGACAAGTTAGCATGTGACGTGGCGTGGTGACGAAGCAAAATATGTGATGTGGCGTACTGACGTGGCTTTTTAGGTGACATGGCATAAGGATATCTGCTATAGCAGGTCAATTAGGCTAAATTAATAAAACATTGCAGTCCAAGGTTCGAAATGACTAAAGTCAGAGTACATGGGTTAACTCTAAAAAAAATGACAATCCAGGGGACCTGGAAACAATGAACCCATTTTTTAATTTGATTTTGTTCCCAATTTTTTTTAAGAGTTCGTCAGAGCTATGAATTTTTCGGCGGAGTTATGAATTTTTCGGTGACATTCATATGCATGTTCTTAAACAATGAAGAAGAAGAGAAAATCTGTCATTTTAAAATATTTGGAAGTCATGTGTAGTGCACATGATGAGAGAGAGTAATTTTCCATCCAAGTTAATTGACGGAACAACGATTGCATAGTTTTGGGTAGTCGAAAGTTACAAAAAATAGTTTAGGGTAGTAAGTTGCAAAAGAGGGATAGTTCAGGGTAACTATTTGTAATTACCCCTATTTTATTCCACCAGAGTTATTACCTACACTTCTATTTTGTACCTAATTGAGTACATATCGTTAACTTCTCCATTAACTCTATGACGTGGCAATTAACTTTATTCCGGAGAGCGAAAAATTCAAGACATGAATTTTTCGGCGACCGAAAAATTTCAAAATTTAAAACCCTAATCTCTATTGACCTGCTGCTCTCTTTATTCTTTAGATCTAATGCATATATGGTGAGCAAAATATTGATCTAAAGCCCTAATTTAAAGCACCATCCAAAATCCAAACAAATTACAACTACAGGGTTCATAAAAAAAATCACTACTTTATCAACGTCGGCATACCTCATCCGCCTCTTCCCTCACTTTCATCATCCTCTCGCTGCCATCTTCTTAGTTCTCTCGCTCCCAAATTTCTTCACCTTCCTTAACTCCTCCACCATTCCCGCTGCCTTTGCCAGCCCCTTAGACCTCTTACTGCCGTGACTTATCCTGTGAAGCGTCGCCACGAAGTTATCCTAAGTCACCTTTGAGTTCGGCGAGTCAACGCTCTTCGTTCCAGCGATTGAGGGTTTGAGAGATCTTCCAGCAACGAGCAGAGGATGGAGTAGTGTCAAATTTGGCGGAACAGTGTTAGATCTGGATGTGGTCTTAGATCTGAGCTTCGTAGGATGGAGTAGTGTCAAATCTGGCTGGAACAATGTTAGATCTGGATGTGGTCTTAGATCTGAGCTTCGTCCATCTCAGATCTGGAACCGCCATATCAGATCAGGAAGTTGAGGAAGGCTCTGCGGCCTTTGATGGCCAGCGTCGACATGTTTGACGACGACCTTAGCTGTATTCAATGGTCTAGTCTCCTCTACTCGCGACGGCATGGAAGACGGTCTCCCGGCCTTCTCCATTCACGACCTCCGACTCTGCTTTGGAGACGATGGAGAAGGAGGCACTGGAGGCCGCCGACGAGAGTGTTGTCATAGGGGTAGTAGGCACCGGAGCTAGGAAATTTCTGGTTTTTATTTTTATTTTTAAAGTATCTAGGTTTAGTTTGGTCAGGTTTTAATTTTTTGGTGTGGTTATAGTTTCTGGGTTTGATGTGGTTTTAATTTATGGGTTTGGTTTGGTTTCGTGATATATCATCTATTTGTTAATTTCGGGGTTTGGTTTGTTTTTTATCATAAAAAAAAAAAGTTAACCACCACGTCATCATTCAACAGGAAAGTTATTGGCATGTACTCAATTGGGTACGAAATAGAAATGTAAGTATTAACTCTGGTACAATAAAAGATTGAGTACTAAATTTCAATTACGACCAAACTTTGGGTACCAAAATTGCCTTTAATCCAATATAATAAGAACATTCAATTGTTTTATTACAATATCAGCAAGTTGAACACAAAACAACTAGAATATTAGTGAAATTGTAACTTACAATCCCTCAAAAGGGGACTCGAGGCAATAGAAATGGAGATTGGTGATGACGATCACCAATCTAATACTAAAAAAAGTCACTCCTTGAGCTCCTTTATTGCTCTGTCTCGTTCCTCTTTTTCTCTCACTCAAGCTCTACTGAAAATGAGCTTTGATGGTATCAAAACCTAATCCCAAAATGAGAACAAAATGTTCTATTTATAACCTTTGATTCGTGGCGCCTAGGCGTTGAAGACAAATGTTGCAGCGCTAGTTATGTTTCGAACACTTCAGAACCTAAACGACCTCCAAAAATGTATCTAACCACTTGTTGGAAAGCTCAAGAAGATGTCTTTTTCAACTTTGATGAAGGCCTCAAATCGATCTGGGTTGGTTTAGTGAGTGAAATTCCAGAATTTCCCTTTAGAGGTCATTCTGTTAGCATTGTTAATTTCACCAAAACTTTCCCTTTTTGAATTGGTCCTGCGTTGACTAGCTATACCTTGCATATTTGCTTCGATCCGATCATCCTGTGCTCCATTCCTGTATAGACTTAGCTTGTCCAAACCTTAAATGAACATAGAAAATACCACAAGCGTAATATCCACAAAAAATGAGCGTAAATAGCATGACTAAACAAGTAAAATGTACCATATTTACAAATAGTTCCAATAAAAGCCATGTGATGATACAATGAGCACAAAATGAGGTGAAATACATAAGAACCGTGCTAGTTTTGGCATGATTTATGTTCGAATAACTAGTATAAAATACGAGTTATCAAACTCCCTAAACTTAAGCACAAGCACCTTCTCGTGCAAAAAGAAAGAAAAAGAAAAGAAGAACCTGAATCATTCATAAACTACACTACGCAACTCTATATGCTCACTACACTACATGCACTTCTAATCTAGACATGTCATCCATCATACTCACTAAAGCAAGTAAAGTGTACAAAAAATCACCATTCTCTCCTAAATGCCACGTGCTCAATATATTACAAAAAACACAACTACTAAGAACCAAGTCCATGAATTCAAGCATTCAAACATGTGAAATCACCGTGTGTGTGTATATCATCCTTGGAATTCGTAACTTCCTAAGTTTTGTAATGGTAGCAATGCTCTAAGTTATCCATGCACAATGTGTTGCTCCATGGGTTGGAATAGGTATCGCTTATCCACTAATATAGGGATATCTAGCTATCGGGATCAAAAGGTCTTATCAAGCTTGTAATGTGAGGATTGGGTCAAGGTGTAGAAATGGTTATTTCACGAAGCTTAAAACACACTTATAATGAATTTGACACTCACAATCTCACAAGCACACATCCCATTACATTTCCCAGATGACTACTTCTATTCCTCTTTTACTCCTTTTTAACAAACAAGGGGTGTGATCTAATTTTTCTTTGATTTGTTTTTTTTTCTACTGGACATTCTTCTTTTTGAAACAAGTGAATAAAGCCTTTTCAAAAATTTGTCCAACTTTTTTTTCCATCAAGAGATCACCTCTCGCCTAACTTTTTGCAAACTATAGAGTAAAAAGTTTAAAGTCACACTTGAATAACAATTCCAAAACTAACACCCAATTCCATACCAACCCACTCTCATGACAATGTTCACCTCTTTTAGAGGTGAGACATCAAGTTCACTATAAGTATGAAGGGATCAAACATATATAGACTAAAGAAAGAACGAGCGCATTGGATTGTAATAAAGGTATCAAGGAAAAGCTTAAACTCAAAAGGGGTGACTAGCGGTAATCATACAAAGGTAGGAAATACAATGGCTCAAACGTTTGATAAACGGCCTAAATCATTTCCTTCAAACTAGACTCCCTAGTCATTTCGCCTCAAAGTCCTACCTATCCAATTCTAGAGCAAATTACTACAAAGGTTTCCTAAATCATGTTGCTAACACCACAACCTAAGAAGACCTAGTTCCAAGGAATCAAGTGCAAATTAAATTGAACCATCCACACAAATATTATCATGCAAGAATCCATATGAAAAGTTCCTAATTATCAAGTTCCTAGTTCAAACAAACACATGCATCATACAAATCATCAAGAACAGTGAAAGCAGTAAACTAAACCAGATCTCATAAGCACAATTTCCAATATGCCTAAATATCCTCAACTACCCAACAAAAGGAAACATACATATGCATACGCAAATTTTTTGAAAAAGTCAAAAATTTGGAAAAAGAAAAAACAAAACATGCAATGCAAATGGAATTTCTTCCCCCCCTCAAAAAAAAAAAAAAAAAAAAACTTAAAACCTATCATTTCCCTCAATGATAAATTCCAAGTTTGAATGCAACTAAACTATATGGCATGCGATGCATAAATGAACTAAACTATAATATACAAGAACTAAAAACTAACGAAACTAAACATTACCTCAACCACCTCAAAACTCCACGATATCTCTAAAATTCGAGTTATCCTCAACATCATCATCACCTCCTGCAGGGGTATCTCTACTTGACCCTTTCATGGCCTACTTTCCTTTCCTATTGTCCCCAAATTGGGACATATGAGACATATCAAATTCGAACTCGTAGTCCTCTTGCACACATTCAAAAACTTCGTCCTCCCCTTTACCCACCTCATTGCAAAATGATTAAAATGAATGAACAATGAGAGTAATAATGGTTTAGATGAACATATGGGTTACCTCCCAGAAGCGCATTTGAAAAATGGTGAATATTATAGCAATCATGCACAGTTGAAAGGTAGCCAGTGCATTTCCTAGGCTAAAGGGCATCCTCCTAAAGGAAAAAGTGTCATAGGGACATGTAAACATGGTTTTATGTTGGTCTTCAATAGTAATGGTTATCTGATTGTAGCCACTATACCCATCCAAGAAGCACTATTATGGCTTACCCACCAGCCTATCAAATGCAACGCGAAATGATCTTTCTTTGTTGCATTGTTGAGATGGCGGCAATCTATACAAATCCCCCATCATGTAGCAGTTTGGGTAGGAATGAGCTCATTTTTCTCATTAGTGATAACTGTCATCCCCCCTTCTTAGGCACACACTGAACCAGAATAACTCATTTGCTATTAGATATAGGGTAAATTATGTCGGCGTTCAACCATTTGATGACCTCTTTTTTGACCTACTACTTCATCATCGGGTTCAGCCGTCTCTAGTACTCGATTGAACCTTTCGATTCATCCTCTAGGATAATCTTATGCATACAAAAAGAGGGGTTAATACCTTGGATATCTGCTATTGTCCAACCGATAGGTTTCTTATGGGCCCTCAAAACTTCCAACAACTTCCCTCTCTACCCATCTTCCAACTTTTCCGACACTATCACATGTAGTGTATCATTATGACCTAGAAACCATACCTCAAGTGACCAGAAAACTGTTTTAACTCCAAAGCTGGAGCTTATTCCACTAAAGGCTTTAGGACTGCCTTCTTCTATGACCTATCAAGAACTTAGAACTTGCAAGTTTCCATTGGTTCCAACTCTTCCACCATGCAAAATAGCTCTTCCATCTCAGCTCTAGTGTCCCCTGAATCTAAAAATTCTATAACTCCTTGTAAAATTCCGTTCAGGGAATCCTCATCTAGCAAACAAATCATTTATTTGAAGTCATGGATATTTATTGCTTTCACTCTAAAGGAGTCTGCTGCACTATCATCGAGGCGTGTCATGGTTTGAAAGACATTGAAATTCATTGTCTCTTAACCAACTGACATACTTAGTTCCTCATCCTTCACATTGATCATTATGTCAACAGTTGCCGAAAATGGTCTCCCAAGAATTAGAGGTACTTTTGGATTGACCTCAAAATCAAGAACTATGAAGTCTACAAGAAAGACGAACTTTCTGGCCTTCACCAAAACATCCTCTGCTAACCTAAATGAGTAGACTATAGATCTATCAACTAAATGTAAAGACACAACTGTCTTTTTAAGCTCTCTAACACCCAAAATTTTGTACATAAAGAGTGGCATAAGGTTAACTCCAGCTCCTAAATCACAGAGAGCCCTCACCTTTGGTTTCTCCCTAATGACACAATGTATAGTGAAACCACCCGGGTCTTTCTGTTTGGAGGTACAGTGCGCTGCAGAATGGCACTACACTCGATACTGAGTTGGATGGCCTTTGTCTCTTTCACTCTTCTCTTCTTAGAGAGGATATCTTTTAAGAACTTCTGGTATATAGGTATCTTCCCAATAGCGCCCACATGAGGTATATTAATGTTCAACCCCTTGAGGATTTCCTTAAACTTTTGCAACTGCTTGTCGTCCCTAGCTTTGTTTAACCTTTGTGGGTAAGGATGAGGACGATATGGTTTAGGCTCTTGCCTTCTCTCCTCAACATCTTGTTTCAGCTTTGCAAACTTTCTCAAGTCCTGGCCCGAAGTCCTGTTTCCTTCCTCTTCTTCCCCCAAGTCTTCATTTCCTTTTCTCGTTGTTCTAGGCATCTTCAGAACTGATTCTGGAAGAGTTTTTCCTGACCTCAAGTTAATTTCGTCAAGGTCTTGGGCTAAAAATCTCATCCACTCTGCCATGCTCTATTGCTTAGCTTATAAAACTTTAATGTCTTCTCTTTCTATTCTAGAATCATGTACAACAGTATTAATGAACATCTTCATCATTGTGTCTAATGAGAAGGTTGATTGTTGTTAGTACGCCTGAGGTGACACTTGCACCATATTTAGGTTGCTCTCAAGTTACAACAACCTCTTCTGATTATCCAAGATACTTCTAACCTGGTCTTAGATGGTCTTGATCGCCTCAAGCTCCACTACACAATGAATTTCGCTTGTGCCATCATTGATCTTGTGCTGGGCTACCATCGCTATGATATGATTGATAAGTTCAGGTTCCCAGATCATCATTGAACCACCTCTTGATGCATTAAGGTTGTTTTGGCACGAAGGATTCAAAGGTGATAAAATGCTTGGGTTTTATCCTTCTCAGAGATCCCATGCATGATTCAGGGATCCTTCAAGGAGCCATTTGAAACGTTCCTAAATTTTATGAAACAACTCACTATTAGCTTGCTTGAAGTTGGTGATAACCATTATCAATCTCTTCATGTCCTCCTAGGAAGAATATTTATCAATGAATTTCTGTACTAAAATTTCTTAGGTAGGAATTGAGTTCAGAGGAAGAGAATGATACCAGTCTGTGGCTTTACCACTGAGAATGTAGTAGAATAAATTCTGAGCCATCCGATCTTGGTCTGAGCCAGAATTAGTTAAGGTACCTAACACCCTAGTGTACCTCTTAAGATGTCCCAATGGGTCTTTTCACTGCTCACCTTCGAACTTACCAATAGTTTTCACAATAGTGATCATAACAAATGTTAGTTTGAAGCTTACCACCTGTTGAGTCACTTTAGGAGTCCAATCTTGATACAAGTGGTCACCAGAGGTCATAGACATTTCCCAAATTTCTTGATTAATAGCAGCGATCCTCTGCTGCTCTTGCCGCTCCTATAATTGTCGGGATAGTCGATCTTGCTCAACGACCTGCTGGTGCTGCTACCGCAACAAAAAATGATATTGCTAGGCAGTATTAGCAAATGTAGAAGCATTCGGCGCTGCATCGCCCAGAGACAATGTCGCGGCGTCGCAAATAGTGGCAGCTCCAATAATTAGGGTTTGCATCTCCCCATCGGTTGGCGGGCCCCAAAAACTAGCGGTTTACACTGCTTCCTAAGTTATTTCGAGTCGGCGTAGCGCGAGACTATGCTAACTACGAAACAATTTCAGTGTACTTAACTAACAAGACAAAACTACCAACAATGTTAAATTCACTTATTACCGAGTCCCCGACAACGAAACCAAAAACTTGGGGTGCGTCTCTAGAGTTGACCTTATAATAAAGGATTGTGAAGTCCGGATATCGATCCTCATGGACTTGGTTAGTGAATTGTAAAATTAGCGTAATTACATCTTGGAAACTAATTAAAGAAAGTAAATATATTTGGGGGTTTGAAAAAGTTTGATTTTGAACAATAAATTCAAAGAGAGATAACTAAGGCAACAAAATAATTCAAAATTCAAAATTCAAAATTCAAATTCAACAATTAATATGAAGAGAGAGTGATTTGGGATATGATTTAATTATGATAGATATACATTTAATGTTTTAGATGCATAGGTAGGGTGATGTCGGGATTGCCCGGGCATCTTTGGTATCTGAATGACTCAGGTAAAGATCCTTCTAAAACTTAGGGTGAATATGTTAGCCTCCACTGATCCACGTGTAATTGCGCACCCCAAGCATATTATTGCGAGGGGTTCACATACACCTTAAGATGATGGTTCGGCCTTAGGAAGTGAAGACTAATCAACAATCCTAGAGCATGTTACTGCGATAGTACTCGACCCTACGATTTAATCCATGTGGGACAACTCCATTGTGTAGATGAAGTCCCTTAGTATAATAATATGAGATGATCCTGTCAAATCACTCATAAGCATTATGAATAGAAAATTGTAGAAATCTCGAGTGTTCAACATACATTTATATCATGAAATTTAACTACACACCATCACAACCAATCACATTCCAATTACAAAAGAGTTTAGCCTATCATTCTCGTAGACAAGAAATAATCGGCTAATATACAAGCAATTGCATAAAACATAATTGAAAGATAATCAATAATCCAATATAATAAGAACATTCAACTGTTTGATTACAGTTTTAGCAAGTTGAACACAAAACAGCAAGTATATTGGTGAAATTGTTACTTACAATCCCTCAAAAAGGGACTCGGGACAATAGAAATGTAGATTAGTGATAACGATCACCAATCTAATAATAAAAAATGTCACTCCTTAAGCTCCTTCAATGCTCTGCCTCATTCCTCTATCTCTCACTCAAACTCTGCTGAAAATAAGCTTTGGTGGCTGTCAAAGCCTAATCCCAAAATGAGTACAAAATGTTCTATTTATAGCCTCTTATTTGTGGCGCCTAGGCGCTAAGGACCAATGCTCTGGCACTGGTGATGTTTTGAATGCTTCAAAGCCTAAATGACCTCGAAAAAATATGTGTGACCACTTATTGGAAAGCCCAAGAAGTGTTCTTCAACTTCGATGAGGGCCTTAACTCAATCTGGGTTAGTTTATAGGTTAAATTTTCGAACTACCCTTCGGAGATCATTCTGCCAACATTGTTAATTTCACCAAAAAATTCCATTTTTGAATTGGTCCTATGTTGACTAGATATGAACTTGCATATTTGCTTCAATTTGATCATCCCGTGCTCTCTTCCTTGATGGATTTAGTTATCCAAACCTAAAATGAACACAGAAAATACCGCAAGCGTAATATCTACAAAAAATGGGCATAAATAGCATGAAAAATTAAGTAAAATGTACCAAATGTACAAATAGTTCCAAACAAATCCATGTGATGATACAATGAGTAAAAATTGATGTATATGAGTACAATTAGGCCAAACATGAGGTGAAATACATAAGAACCGTGCTAGTTTTGACAGGATTTAGGGTCAGATAACTAGTATAAAATATGGGTTATCATCAATTCAAAGCACTCGCTGCACGAGAAAAACAAATCAAATCACATTCTGCCGTTGAGCAATTCAATAAATCAAATTTTACCACTCAAGGAAAGAAGAGAAAACTCTGCCACCATATCCCCCTAATATCATGGAGATCACGAAGATCTTTGTCACTTATACAATAAAGTTGACATTGTGTATATGTGTAAATATTTGTTTATCTTTTCCTAATGTACTAATGGTGTCTTTATATATATATATATATATAAAGTACATCTCTCTGCCATTTATGTATTAGAGACATTACTCTCAGTTACCATTATATTATCATATGGTATCAAAGTCATTCCGCTCTTAGGCCTACCTTGTTCATTTTTTTTCTATCCAACCATGTCTGTTGCTTCCTTTCCCATGGATACCACCGATAGCGCAAAAACTAAACACATGCAAGCTGCCGTCACAGGATCGTCCAACTCTAACAACATATGTCTGCCGTCACGAAAATCAAACTAGACGGCTTCAACTATCCAACATGGGCCTCTTACATTCATATGCTCTTGAGGGTTTTGATTTCAAGAAATATGTTGATAAAGATGACTTAGAGCTCACTCGTCTTGTCAACACAACCGATAATGATGACGCAACTCAAGTGATCAATCCGTCATATGTGATTTGGAAGAGACAACATAAATAAATCTTGCTCTGGCTTCGCGAAACTCTCTCAAAGACAGCTACCAACTACATTATCAATACATTGTCATCCTGTCAAGCATGGATCCAATTGAAAAATGTATTTGAACCACATTAAGATTCTAAAGTTATGTCCCTCAGATATCAAATGTCTACTCTTCAACAAGGCACTATGTCATGTCTTGAGTATGTAAACAAAAAACAAGGACTCTCTAACCAATTGGCCCCAACTAACAATTTTGCCTCAGAAAATGAATTAATCATGCACATCGTGAATGGTTTAGATGCTAAGTATATTGTAGTTAGCACGTCCACCAAGGTCTAACTTGTCACATGATCTATCAACGTTGATACTCTCTTAAGTCTTCTCATGGAAGAGGAGTCCATATAACAATTTTCTCAATCTCATTATCATGTTCATGCTGCCGTCCGATAACGTGGTTGAAGCTCCAACAATTTCTCAGCCAGAGATTGTGGCAAACTGACTTATAGTCTCAGCTCTCAAAGGCATCAAATTTTTTAACCACGCAGTCACCGCCTTCCTAGTGCCACATCCCAATACTAAGACAAATTTGCTACTTAATGTCAAGTCTATTACAAAAAAGGTCATACTACTGCTTCATGTTGGGAACATTACAATCAAGCCTACTCCGTCGAAAATTCAGGCCGTGTATCAACTTTTTTTGTCTCACCTCCGTCAAATAATAATGGTTCAAGTTGGTATGTGGACTCTAGTGCCTCGGCCCATATCACTGCTGACATGACCAATCTCTCTCTACAATCAACACAATATCAAGGCAACGATCATGCTCAAGTTGGAAACGATGAGCTTCTCCCAATCCCTCGCATAGGCAATGGTTCCCTACAACATGCCAATCATTCTTTTGTGTTGAAAAATATTTTACATGTTCCCATGATTACTAAAATTACGCTCAATTTATCTCAATTTATAAGCGACAATGGAGTTTGTATGGAATTCATGCCTCACAAATGTTTTGTTGAGGATATGCAGGACAAGGTGTTGCTCAAGGGAATGCTTGAACGTGGCTTGTACAAGTTGGATGGAAACACTACAACACCCTCCACAACCACTTCACCTTCCACCTAGCTCATAGCTTATGTTGGTGAACGTACTTCCCTACTTGGTTGGCTCAATCTCCTAGGTCACCCCAAAGAAAAGATCACTAGAAAACTTCCACTAACTTTTCACTTCTGAGAATGATTTTTCCATATGTAGTGCTTGTCAATTAGGAAATTACATTCTTTTCACTTATCTAGTCGTCATGTTTCTGCGTCTGGACCATTTGATCTTATTTATAGTGTTGTTTAGGGTCCGACACTTATTTCCTCTTTGAATTATGATTGCTATTTTGGTCAATTTCTTGATGATCTCTCCAAATTTATTTGGGTTTATTTTCTCTCCCAAAAGTCAAGTGTTTTATGTGTTTGATCAATTCAATTCTTTGATTGAGAGGCAATTTAACTCAAAAATTAAACGAGTCCAAACTTATTGGGGTTGTGAATATTGCACCATCATACCATTTTTGCAAAAACTAGGGATTATTCATCAACATCTATGTCCTCATATACACATGAGTAAAGCAGGGCACCTGAACGACGTCACTGTGAGATAGTCCAAAAGGCATTGTCATTGTTAGCTCATGCCTTTTTGCCCATCTTATTTTGGGAACACGCAGTTTCCACCTCAGTTTATCTCATTAACCGTACTCTCACATCTGCTCTCAATCATAAGTCTCCATATCATGCTCTCGACTCTAGAACTCCAGGCTACTCAATTCTCAAGACCTTAGGTTGCGTTTGTTTTCCTTTCCTACATCCTTATAACTCACACAAGCTTGGCTTCTGTTCTAAACCAAGAGTATTCCTCGATTATAGCAGTAAACACAAAGTTTGCTTATGCTTGCATGTCAATCTCACAAAACTTATATTGCTCGACATGTTGTCTTTGATGAAACCATGTTTCCGTACCCGAGTTCTTCTTCCGTGTTCGTCACTTCCTTGTCGTCATCTGTTCCATCTCCACTCTCTTTGTTTCTTGATGCCAGTCATTGTAATCAACCACATGTTGCCTCTCCACCATCAAACACTATCACAAAGCAATCATCACAACTTGTCAACTCTTCTCACGTGCCGACAATGCCTTTCCCCAACTCCTCTATACCCTATTCTATGTCTCATCATATCTCTCTGCCATCCAATGTATAACCCACCAACAATCCCATCATGGCATACACTCCACCTGCACATCTCTCACATCTTCGTCCAGCTTCATATTCTCAGCATCAAATGGTAATGCGGGCTCACACTAATTCTTTGAAGCACAAGGATTTCACAACTGTTCGCTACCCCGTTCATATTGCAAACCAACGGGTTATCTTCGTTTCATGCAAGACCTCAGTTGGTATGCTGCCATGCTTGATGAAATATCCGTTTTTCATCATAATCACCCATGGACCTTGGTTCCTCGGCCACGGACCGCTAATATTTTTGGTCGCAAGTGGGTGTTTCAGGTAAAATATAATCCTGGTGGTTTTGTTGCTCATTATAAGGCCCGTCTCGTTGCTAAAGGCTTCAGTCAACGTCCGAGGGTTGATTTCTTTGAGACTTTCTCTCCTGTAATCAAGCCTACTACAATATGTCTAGTTCTCTCAATTGCTATTTCTCGAGAATGGAATATCTGAAAATTTGATGTAAATAATGTGTTTCTCAATAGCGAACTTTGGGAACATGTTTAGATGGTTCAACCTCCCGGATTCAAGGATCCAAAGTTCCCCATCATGTATTTCTCCTTCGAAAGGCGTTATATAGTCTCAAGCAATCCCCATGTCCATGGTTTTACAAGCTTCGGGATTTTCTTCTACAACATGACTTTCATGGATGTGCCTTGGATTCCTCTTTGTTTGTTCGTTGATCAAGTCGCTCTCTCACTTACATGCTAGTCTATATTGATGCCATTATACTTAATGGTAGTGATTCGACATTCCTCGAATCGTTTATAGTCCTTTTTAACAACACATTTTCTCTCAAGGGGCTTGGCACCATCAACTATATTTTTCTCAACATTCAAGTAACTCACACACCCAAAGGAATTCTCTTTCATCAATCCAAATATGTGATTGACATTCTCGAACGTGCTGACATGCTTGAGTACAAACCGATGCCTACACCCACAACTCCTCACTCCCAACTCACTAGTTTGGTGCATTGTTACTCTATCCTCATCATTTTCGCAACATTGTGGGTGCACTCCAATATGTTACAATCACGAGACTAGACATTACTTACTCTACTTTCAATTTATGTACTCCTCCATGATTGAACATTGGAAAGTTCCAAACGTATTCTTCGGTTTCTCAAGGGCACTCAAATTCATGGTTTGGTACTTTGTCGTTCCTCTGATCGCCAATTAGTTGTCTACTCTAACTCGGATTGGGCTGGAGACCCTCAAACTTGTCGCTCTACACAAGGTTATTGTGATTACTTTCGAGGCAATCTCATTAGTTGGTCTTCTTCAAAACAACCCTTTGTGGCCTGCTCTAGTCCCGAAGCCGAATATCGGTCCCTTGCTGCCGCCACTGCTCAGATTATTTAGATACAACAATTACTTTGCGAACTCCACATCTTGTTACCTTAGCTACTTGTGCTATATTGTGATAATCTATCGCTCCATATAAGACAACCAACCCGGTCTTTCACTAACGGTCCAAGCACATTCAAATCGATTTTCACTTTGTTCGTGAGAAGGTTGAGTGAGGCAATTTTCATGTCCTTCACATACCTGCTCGATATCAAGTTGTTGACATGCTTACTAAGGCCCTACTTGAAGTTCCTTCTTTCCATTTCAATCCAAATTGTGCATTCACCCCACGCTATCCTCCTAATATCAAGGAGATCACGTAGAACATTGTCACTTATACAATAGAGTTGACATTGCGTATATCTGTAAATATTTATTTCATTTTCCTAATGTACTAATGGTATCTTTCCATATATATATATGTGGAAAGAGGATCATAACCCAGTTAATTTTTGTCTTAGGTTAAGCCATTAATGAGATGGTGACATTAAAAAACTTGAATCTGGACGGATCGCTCCGCTCCTACCAATTCACTTGGATGAGTATAAGTGAAAAATAATGAGGTGTCATCACCACATTGGCTTGGCTTAGTCTATGCCAAAAATAACTTGGTTCATATTCCATTTACCCTCTCTCTCTCTCTCTCTCTCTCTCTCTCTCTCTATATATA
>JAYMTA010002678.1:0-15907 GCA_036897625.1 Pelargonium cotyledonis | reverse complement strand
CCCCCCCCTCATTTGCCCTCCTGGGTGGTGAGACACCCCCCCCCACCATATCCCTCACCTACTCGGCTAAGCGAGCCACCTCATTCCGGCTCGCCTGTTTATCAACGTCATCATTAGCATCTCCATTTCCTGCAGTCTTTCTTCTCTTTCCATCCATCACCATTCTCCCTTCCTGCTCCTTCTGATGTTTGACCCTCTCTTTTGTGACTGCCGGCACCACCTCCATGGGACTAGCCGAATCCACCATCTCCTCACCTTCCAATAGCCACCTTGCTCCAATGTTCCTCCCTGTATTCTTTGGTTGAGCCCTTAGCCAGATGCCATAGGCCTTCTCGTTCCCCACCTCCAGGTGTTGTAGCATCTCATCGCATTGGGGGTCCCCATGACCCATCACCCCACAATAGAAACAAAAAAGGAGTAGCTTTTCGTATTTGAAATTAATCCACGACCAGGTACCCCCCGGTACCTTAACTCGCCACCTCCTTTTTATTGGCTTTCGCACATCCACTATTACTCGAATCCGAATATATGAGGTTTAGTTCCTACTGAAACTATGCGGGTCCATTTTTACAAACTTTCCAATGAAGTTCCCCACAAGCTGGCAGACCTTCTCAGTCCGAAAACCGTTCGGAAGGCCATGCAATTGAACCCACATGCTCATATGAACCAACTCGGCCGAAGCTGCCGTTTCACCTGGCTCCAACAGTTTACAAAATAGGGCATGGTAATTAAAGTGCCATGGTCTCTCCTTAAGGGACCTCTTCACATCATTTTCGTGATAAAATTCAAAAATGAATCGTTGTTCTTTGTACTTGATCTCGTTGTCTACGACCTCCATGGATCGCATGTTTGCTGCCGGCTTCCAAGTCGAAGCCATCATTTGTCTCATGGCATCGAAGTTGATAATAGCCTGAGTCAGGAACCGCCCCACTACCCTCCACGTCGGCCGCGACCCCCTACCTTTCCTGGCACCAACGACATCACCTCCAAGCCCCCCGATTCTTCCTCCTCCAAAGCCACCATTGATAGTCGTCTTCCCAACCCCGACACAGCCTCACCCGAGCCTCCCATCGTTGCCATTTTCGATAAACTCTCGTCACTAAACTGCTCCGTACCACCGCTCTCTGTGACCCGATCAAAACCCCACGAATCCCTTGCACTTCCGCCGCTCTCTGTTACCCGATTACGTCGCCCACTGTGCTTTGTTGCTGGTCCAACTCGCCGGTTCTGTTCAGCGCCACCGCCGTCCACAAATGCTCAAAACTGAAACTGTACTAAAACCCTAATTGCACCTCCTATTTTTGGAGAGCATAAAGACCACGTATAACCGACTCAATTTTGACCTGTATAAGTTAAACATTTAGTTTGTTTTAATTTATTTTTTTTTAAATTTTTTAACATGCTAATTCATTTCATTTTCTTTAAAAGAAACATGCTAATTCATTTCTAGTTTTTGGGTTAAATTATCATTTATTTTTTCATGTCACATCGTTTTAATTTATTAAAAATACATGTTATTTGTCTCCAATTAAAATGACTTGACAATTTCCGCATCATATACATATTTTATATATTTAAATTTTAAATTTAAATGAATAACAATTATGATAATAACCGACTCAATTTTGATCGTATAAGTTAAACATTTAGTTTGTTTTAATTTAATTTATTTTTTTTAATTTTTTAACACGCTAATTCATTTCATTTTTTTAAAAAGAAACATGCTAATTCATTTCCAGTTTTTGGGTTAAATTATCATTTATTTTTTCATGTCACATCATTTTAATTTATTAAAAATACATGTTATTTGTCTTCAATTAAAATGACTTGGCAATTTCTGCATTATATACATATTTTATATATTTAAATTTTTTGTTTTTGTATAAATTTAAATAAATAACAATTATGATAATGCCACCATTACATAAACTTCTGACATAAATTGCTCGGTTTATATGTCATATATGTACATTCTCATATATATATATATTTGTTTAAAATATTTGAAACATATTACTTAATTAAATTTCAAAAAAAAAATGTTTCCAGCTAAATATTAACATTTAAGTAATGGGAGAAATTTAGTGTATTTGGTTTAGTTATTCTTGATGTTTTAGCCATTGTGGCTAATGTCAGTTTTTTATTTCTGGGTTGGTCTACGAACCGAATGGCCCATGAGTTAGTTAGATTTTCGGTGTCTTTGCCAGTCTTGTTTTTCTTATCTTCCAATCTGAGATAATAAAATATAATTAGCTTCTTTTGTGTAAAAAAGAAGTAATCAATGATTATTTAAAATACTTTTCTATCAGCAAATTTGGATTATTTAAAAATACTTTGTGTAATAATTATTTATTCTACTCATTTTTAAAAATTAAAATATGGACCAATGTTTGCCACCTAAAAATGATAGTATTAAGTTTGAAGAATAATATCAAAGTATTTTTTCTTCTTTTCTTTTCACTTATTAGTTTAGATTTCAACTACTTTTCAACACACAACACAGAAAACAATGGACAAAATGTTTAGGTTGTTAAGGATTTGGAAGAAAGCTGTTGAGCTCATTTTCTGATAACCAAGATTAATTTTTGACATAATGGGTCGCAATCAAAATAATTTGAAATTAATTACAAATCAAGTAGCTAAAATAAAGAGAATAATATCCATTAGGCGGTATAAAATAATTTTATTTATCGACGACTGTTTGAATAATATGAATTTGTTGTCTTGTAATTTAAATTTAACATTATTATTTATATTCTTTAATTTACAAGTCATTACATTTTTATTTTAAATTACCTATGATTAATTACATTTAAATTATTTGCTCTATCTCAAAATAGTGTATACTTTAGGAAAGTAGGAAACAGTAGAAATTGTGTTTTCAATATTTATCAGTAAAAAGAAAAATAAATTTGGCACATAATAATTTTTTTTTTTTGAAATTGTAATTATAAATAAATAAATAAAAACCAACGGTAAAAAAAGAGAAGAGAATAGGAAACAATTATTTTATATTTTCATTAGTTAAAAAGAAAGAAACAGAAACACAAGCCATTACCAACGGGGATTCTACTCTCTCTCTATTTCTCTCTCCTCTCTTTCTATTTCTCTGTCTACCCAATTCCCAATTTGTTCAAGAATTCTATTTCTCGCTCGCAGATCTCTCTGTCTCTCTCCTGTTCAATTCGCAATCAGTATGCGTTTCATCCCAATTCTTTTTATTTTCATCATTCCGATTCAAAAATTTCCTATTTTTTTAACCGTTAGGGCTGTGATTTTTCGAATTTCAAGGTTTTCCGGCGTCCTGGGCGTTGATTGCGATTTTAAGCGGCACCCTTTTGTGTGCGATTCCGATTGCTGATTGGGGGTTTTCTTCGTTTTGTTATGCAGGGAAATTCGAGACAGTAGAGTTCGTTTTAAGTTTTATTCGTTGGTTATAATCGGAAGCTCTGGGCTTGTTCATGATAATAAGGTACCGATTGCTGTGTACGTATATGCAATGTTTCATGTCGAAAATTTCATTTTTTTTTATTTTCGGATAATGGGTCATGTTTGGCTTCCAAGAAAAATTGGCGAAAGAAGGATAGGATAATTTAATTTATTTGTTTCTTTTGGTGTCTTTTCTTCTCTCATAAAATAGATGAGTTTTTATATGTTGGCCTAAAAATAATAGTTTGTTTGGAGCGCCCAATTTTTGCTGAGCTTTTTACTAGAGGAAATTGGTTTCCTGTTATTGTATATGTTGTAATGCAATTGTGTATTAGCTTGTAGATGAGGTGTTTAGATTGGATTGCATTAAGTTTGCGCCAAAGTTGCAATTTTTTTAGTTGGTCCTGCGATTATGTGATGTAGTTTTTGGAGGTAGGATTTTGGTGTTGTCAAGTTCCTATTTTGGGCTCTATGATATTTTTTTTCTTCATTTTTTCATGCTTTTATAATTTTATGTTGTTTGGCTGCATGCACCTTTTCTTGATCATCACCCAATTTCTCAAATGCCATTTGCACTAAAGGGTTTGGGAATAGGTTGACTATTAATTGACTACAAATCGTTTATAGTTTATAATAGTATTGGAGATTGTGTGATTGGTATCCTGGATAATTTCAGGGTTATGTGGTTGTTATTCTATATATTAGGGAAATGATGTGTTATATACAATAGAATGAGAAGAATAGAGTTTCATAAGCAGTTTGGAGAGACCTGTCTGAAAAATTAGATTATTTATCGTCCTTTCAGAAACAGTTTGGTGAAACCTGTCTAAACAGAGCCTCTCAGAGTGCTTGCAAAAACTAAATTGCTTTTCTTATTTCGTGAAAGGCAGAAACTATCAGGAGACCAGCTTTTGATGTCCTTGGTTATGATGTGGAAATTTTGTGCTAGGTGAAGAATGGCTCCGAATGGATAGTGATAGTGTTCTAGATACAGGAGGATAACTTAGTGACTAGTTTCAGCATGGCCATCCTTTGTTATGTTAAAGAAGACATAGTTGGTTCATTCATTCAAAAGAATTGAAGATGTTGAGGTCTGGGTTCATCTCTGTTAATGAGGATTGTTGCATTGTTATTGATGATGAGTTTTACTCATGCAGGCCCTCCACTTTGTAGAATGTAGCTTTCATCAACCTTTAATCATCTTTATCACATGAAGCATTCGATCGTTTGAGAGCCCCATTCCCTTTTAGTTTATAGTGACGTAGTCTGGAGATGGTGTACTTTTCATTAGTTTTTCCATCAGGGGAAAGCAATGAATGTTGTTTAGCATCTATCGGCTTGCATTGTTCACTCTCGTTGCTCCCTCCTTTTCCATCTTACGGGTTAAATTGGCGACAGGGTTCTTTTTTAAGTGAGTAAGTGTTTGTGGAGTTATTCCTCCACAATAGTTATTCTTGATGTCAGGGAAGGGAGAATTATGCCAATACTAAATGTTAATTTTATAGTTGAAGTGGTTTCTAGGAATGCGTGAGCTCTTGGCCAATGTGGATTGACATACTTCTTTGCTGTACTTGTCTGGACTGCACTTAGTGTATTGATTTAATACTTGCTGTGTTGTCGTGCAGAATTTAATTGATGTTACTCTCCAGGCTAAGCTTGAGTTCAGTTAGATGGTTATTTTTATTTGGAAGTTACATTTAATTGTGGTTGATGACTAGCAAGATTAATTTAACTCTATTTAATTAATTGAAGGGGGAGTTTGATTCAGAATTGGACTGGATAAGATGAACCATATTTGCTAGCTTGATTTAGTTTCTCAAAATGTGATCAAATGGTTTTATATAGGAATTGGCATATTTAAAGAAATTTATGTAATGAGTATATCCAAATGACCCCACTGTACCTGGCTGAACTGGTTCTATGGTTTGCCAAACACTGCCTAAGGGTTCGGTACTCCCTAATGACTCAAATGCTAACCTTTTCAGTAAATGCTTCGGAAATTGAAGGTCAAATGTGAAATGTAATGTTGTCTACGGCACTATTGGGAATATAAAATTTTGTAGAGCATAGGAGTCTAATGTTTCTGAAGTCTTTTTCATGACCAAACGGCATTTAGCCATTTTTGTTTTGTGTTTCAATCCCTTAAGGATTGGGTACTCCCTTATGACTCGGATGTTTAGGAAATTAAAGATCATATGTGAAATGTATTGTTGTCTCCGACAATATTGGGGATATGAAATTTCATTCATATGAGTCTAATGTTTCTAAAGTCTATTTCATGACCAAATTTTAGTGTTTCAACTGTTGTATGATTTGCCAAGCACCTCCTAAGGGTTGGCTACTCCCTTCTAACCCAAATGCTTGTTCTATTAGGAAACGTTTAGGAAATTAAAGCCCATTTTGGAAATATATTGTTGTTTCCGACAATATTGGGGATATGAAATTTCATTGTGGATCATAGGAGTCAAATGTTCTAATGTAGTTTATTATTTGATGACCAAATGGCCCTTAACCATCAATTTTTGTCTCTAGTGGTTGGCAAATTTTATTGTGATATCTCCATCTTATCTTTTCTTATGCACCAATTTCATGCTTCTTATTTTGGATATGACTGGCTCCTGTTAATACTTTGGCCTGATGCAGGGATAATTTACCACAGCAAATTTTTTCAAGAACATGGGGCAAAGAAATATGCTGTGCACCAGTCAGATGAATGATATGGAAATTGATCAACAAGCCCAGGGTTATCTCTGTCCCGAGCCCTGCTTTCTTTTGGGGGGCATGACAAACTTCCGACAGCCTAATATCCACACTATTGTAACATCGTCAGGAAACACATCCAACCTTGACATGCATCATTTCCCAGAGCCTTACGAAGGTGCAGTATTCTACGGTATGCCACAGTACAACCGTTTGCAAGATCATCACCCTGGTGCAAATATTGATTTAGCTGTCCCGGCTGCACCTAACTTTTATAATGGTTATGTGGCCCCGTCATCCAGTGCTGGGCTAATACCTCTTCCTTTAAACCATGGGTCTGCTGATCAGTTGCCATCTTCTAGCAACTACCCGGCCTATGGGGTTCCTGCAGATAATTACGGTAGAAACAGTTACTTAATTGATGGTGTTGTGGGCCCGTACAAAAGAAAAAATGCTGAAGGTGTCCCGGGGAATTTCCAATATTACAATTCTTCAGCAAGTTCTAGTTCTTCAGTTGCTCCTTTTAATATTCGGCATCTTGATGGAGTGGCTGTAATGGATGCAGCATCCTTTGGGTTGCCTCCGTTCAGAGGCAATGGTATGATGGTGGACGTGGGATCTCAACGAAGTGTGAGGAATGGATTAGGTTCCACCGCAATTGATCCTGTTCAAGCACATAGTCATAATCCTTTGATCCAAGGAAACTTTATGGGCCAACCCTATCAGCCTTCAGGAATTCATTGGTTGGACCAACAAATGAGTAGCAATTCTAGTGGTGGAGGTGCATCAGCTTGGACTCAGTCACCTGCAATACCTTATATGCATGGTAATTTCTTCATCTCATTACCACCTTGTCAACTGATATTTGGTGGTTATAGTTTTTTTTTCTTTTAATGACAAATTAATGCTGAATTGCCTTTCTTTCTTCTGGTACCTCTATCTACAGATCATATGTGACTTTTAATTCTTTTTCTCCAATGGCTTGTGCCGCTCCCCTTCCTGAAGTTTCTAACTATAGGTGTCTCTGTTTCATGGTTTTATAGGAAGCAATGTGAATGGAGGTTATGTTGAGAATGGGACCATGGCTGTACCGGGCTATCACGAGACAGCTTCTAACAGAAGTTCCTCAAGTTTCTTACATCCTCCCCCCAATCACCCGCTCTTCAATATTCACTATCCTTCACCACTGCCTGTACAAGGAGCAAGGGGCCATAATGTTTATCCTCAGGTACCAGGAACTTCATATAGAGTCCAACCGAATAATCCTTCGCGCAACATGATGAACCCTTCCCAAGATGGTTTGGAGGTAGTGGACCCCAGGCATCCGAGGCCTGTTCCCCAAACAGGCCCAAACATTTATCGGCCTCACCGAGGGGGAAACATACCCGAAACAACACTGAGATATCGCAACCTTCCTCACTTGAGGATTCTTCCAGTTGATGTAATGCTTTTGCTCCATTTGTTAGAATTTCCTTTGTTTTTAATTACCTATGTCAGTGATACTTACTGGAGTTTACTGTTTTGATGTCTATAGGAAGTTGCCATACTAGAGTTGCCAGAATTACATGAAGCTGGGAATTTGGTGGATCATCACAGGGATATGCGCATGGATATAGAAGATATGACCTATGAGGTATGTGGAGAAGTTTTGATTTACGTAGCTTCCTCTGCGTGGAACATTTGATTGTATGGATGTTGAAATAATTACGTTAGCAAATTACTACATAACTGTCGTTGAAATTTTGCATAATCTTTTATCCTGATTCTCAACTGCAGGAACTTCTTGCATTGGGGGAACGGATTGGCAACGTAAACACCGGGTTGACAGAGGAAGCTATTATGAAAAAAATGAAGACGAGAACTTTTGCATCATCTGTTATCAATCTGGAAGAAGAAGCATCATCCATGGATCAGGAGTCGGATTCTTGCATTATATGTCAGGTACCTAAGTGCTCATTTTACAATTTCAATGTAAAAATGCATCATACTTTCCATTTCTCCCCCTTTTATAGTTCTCAAGTATTTTCGGGAAGAAGGGAAAGTAGTTATGACTAACCTTAAAACAAATATTTGAAAGAGGATTATTTAGAAGCTAGAGTCTTAATGAGATTAAAAATAAGTAAATAAGACATTCGTGTGAATAACCTAAAAATGACACTTATTCGGGAATGAAGGCAGTGTTTTTATTGCAATTGAAATGCTTCAAGTATTTGATCATGCTAACATTTGGAATTTTGCTATTATATGGTTGTAGGCTGAATATATCAACAACGAGAAGATTGGAACACTTGGTTGTGGACACGAATACCACACGGATTGCTTGAAAAAGTGGCTGCTCGTGAAGAATGTGTGCCCTATCTGCAAATCGGAAGCATTGAGCACGGGACGGAAGAATGCGTAGTAGAAGAGGGGATGGCAGTGGGAAGAGATGAACTTGAAGCATTTTCATCGTCGTCTTCTCTCTAACTAGTCTATATTATCATAACAGGGGTTGGTATTTTGTTATGTATTATATATGTACATTTGACCTGCGTATATATAATCGGAGAGTCGATACTGTCCAAAAATCATTTGTTTGTTGGCTTCCAGAACGTGGATGTGAACTGTTATCAATGAAAACTGTACAGACTTCTAAATATGCATTGCATGTCTGGTAACTTTCTTGGTTATGATCAAGTCATCGGATTGTGTTTTTGTATGTATATTGGTACATAGACTAATTGGATGTTCAGTTGTTAATTATTATGCTTGTGAAATGTTTACCTATACAACCTGTATGATTGTGGATGTAGAGCTAGCAATTCGGGTTTCAGGTTGAAGAGGCCTAACTCGAATTTCAGGTTGAAGAGGCCTAACCCGAATCTGACTTGCAACTGGTGAAATGTTTAGTTCTAGGAGGGAGGATTGTTGATTATAAAGGATCTTAAGGGCTTGGGTTTGGACATAAAGTGGAGGGTGTATTTGTGAGCCATGTTTGGTTTGGGTCAATGTGTATTGGTGATGAGTGACTGATTGATGGTGGTGGTGCCATTTTTTGAGGGAAAGTTCTGAACAAATGTGGAAGAAACCATAAAAAAACAAAGTTTTATGAGTGGTTACTTGGATTTGTCAAAGATCTTGTACAATGAAGAAGATTTAGTGAGTAGTGTCTCTCTCTCTCTCTAGTATAGTTTTATCTACTTTTGTTTCTAGAAACAAGAAAATTCGGTACTGCCCCCACCACCAACTTGGTGCACTAGAAAAATTATTGTTGTTTTTATGTGTTAAGGAATTAATTGTCTTAGAAATATTTTGTCTGAAGATCCGGGAATGGAATCAAAAGCTTGGGCCCCTGGGGACGAAGCTGGAGGCTTGAATCCTTGCTTCCGAATTATGGGTGCATGTGCACATTGTTACATGCACACTATTAAACGAATATTAGAGTGTGTACCTGAGAAACTGTTTTGGCCGTGAGACTAAGAATCTCAATCGAGGGAATCCAAGTCATATTCATTGCATGTATCTTCTACATTTTCTTCACCAATCAGAATCAAGAGCTATCATTGTAAATAGACCTTAGTGATAGAGGTACGAATCGCTTTCACACGTTCACATACTTGTAAACTACATTATATTAAACTAGATTCACTCATTCTCACACACGAGTTGAATTCCCATGCGACAACACACGGGTCTTCACTTAATGTTTGTTCTTCCTGTGTAGGAATATTCAAGTGAATCGCGTGCTTAAAACCGTGAAAGCCGCTGAACGACGAAAACAAACATGTTTCTACACCAAGTTTGGGAGTCTGCAAAAGGACCGGTTTCAAGAACTGCTTGTTTGGTTGGAGCTGTGTGGGCTACCATTTCTGAAATGAGATCAGAAGCAATTGAGTTGGTGATGGACAAGCATGCCAATCTGAGGAAAAAACCATCAGTTTGTGTCTTGCAGAACATGAGATGTGTCTTAATTTACATCCATATCTGTGAACTTAAATATGAGCATTAGTCTTGTTCACTTTTCAACTGCTTGCAAACAGCTTGAACCCTTGTTCAATAAATAAAAACCATTACTGTTGAATCTATTTCATCCATAAGACTCCAAAACCCAGAGTGAATAATTTCATGGATGTCCCTACATTTAACTGCAATAACTGAATATAATTACTACCTCCCCACCTCAAAATTATTGCATCCCAGTGAATGTCAAGTCAATTTGTGTCCACATAATTGGGAAGTCTTGGGAAAAAGAGAGTAGATTTTGTGCATATAACAAGTTCATTCAAGCTGATAATTGTTCCAAGTTTCATAACCAAAAGCAAACATGACAGAAACCAAATCTCTTCATGTAGTCATGTTTCCTTGGTTTGCTTTTGGCCATTTCATGCCTTTCCTTCAAGTAGCCAACAAGCTTGCAATGAGAGGCCACAAGGTCTCTTTTGTGTTGCCTAAAGGAGCTCACTCCAAGCTAAAACCACTCAACCACTACCCAAATCTCATACATTTTTTTCCTCTAGTCCTTCCCCAAGTTGATGGCTTGCCAATTGGTGCTGAGACTGCCTCTGATGTGCCTTCTGTGGCACTACAAAACCATCTTTGCACTGCCTTGGACCAATGCCAAGATCAGCTTGAAACTGTTTTAGCTGCTGTGAGTCCTAATAAGCCTTACTTCATTTTCAATGACTTCGGCTTCTGGGTTCCAGCCTTGGCTCGCAAACTGAATATCAAGACCCTATTTCATTTAGTTGTGCCTGCAGCCACAAATGCATTGTCCCCAGTAAGAGGTTTGTGAAGGGCATACCTCCTGAAGAGCTCATGCAGATGCCTCCGAGTTATCCCTCTTCGCGTATAAGTTTCAGAGCCAACAAGGCTGAAACTTTAAGAGTTTATGCAGAAGAATTTGGAAGTGGTATGTTGTTCTACGAGCGTATCAACACCGTATTCGAAGAGAGTGTTGCTGTTGCCATATGTACATGCCAGGAGATCGAAGGGCAGTTCTGTGAGTACCTTGCACAGCAGTACCAGAAGCCTGTGCTAATGACAGGGCTGAACTTGCCTGAAAAACCAGCAACAGAGCTTGATGAGAAATGGGTTCAATGGCTGAGCAAGTTTGAGCCAAGATCTGTGGTGTACTGTGCATTTGGGAGTCAAATTGAGCTGCAGAAGGATCAGTTTCAGGAGCTACTTCTTGGATTTGAGCTGTGGGCTTCCATTTTTGATGGCCTTGCCTCCACCACAAGGATGTTTGACAGTTGAAGAAGCATTTCCAGAAGGGTTTGAGGACCGAATTCGAGGAAAAGGATGGGTCTATGTGGGTTGGGTTCCACAGACAAGTCTACTTGATCATCCATCAGTTGGGTGTTTTGTGAGTCATGGTGGGTCTGCATCCATGTGGGAGTCGGTGCTTAGTGACTGCCAAATAGTTCTGGTTCCGAATATGGCCGAACAAATCATACAGACCAGACTGATGGTTGAGGAGCTAAAAGTTGCAGTAGAAGTGGAGAGATCAGGAGAAAAGAGGTGGGTTTCCAAGGAGAGCTTGAGCAGAGCAATTGAGTTGGTGATGGACAAAACTAGTGAAGTAGCTTGCAGACTGAGTAGCAATCATGCCAATCTGAAGAACATGCTTTCTAAGAAAGATCTGCAAGACGAATATATCGATGCTTTTGTGCAGAATCTGCAAGACATGAAGGATTGGGAGAAAATTATCAGTTTGTGTATTGCAGAAACTTTATCAATATCTTTTTATCAGTTTGTGTATATATTAGACATCAAAGGGTTCACTTTTGAAGTCCCAAATATTTCTAATAAATTTCCATATCTTTTATTTATCATGAGTTTCAAAATTGAAATGCTATAAGGGCTTGTCAATACAATGTTGTCCAGAAACAGAATCATTATGGAATCAAGTTGTGTATTTATTGTACTAATATTGTTGAGTCACCAAATTTATCATAAAATAATGTACTGTTATACATTTTATAAAGCTACCCAAAAACATCTAGTCTATTACAAACAAATACTAAATCAGTCTAGAAATAAAATCAATGCACAAGAGTGAAAACCTAAGAGGGGTCTCTGGAGGGAACCGGAGAGAGTTGCCGGTGGACGACATCTCTCTTGGTCTCAGCTAGAGCAGCAACCGGCCTCTTTAACCGCTGAAACATCGTCCTTAGTTCCAACATTAATGGTTTGTCCTCTGGGTAAAGATAAGGGATCGTCACCAATATCAAGTGCTTTCCGGCTGACCACATGATATATTTGGGTGAGCACTTCAGTGAATGCATTGTCAACATTTAAAGCCTCAAGGGCAGATGTCTCCATAAAGAAGGTGCGTTCTCTCTCGGCAAAGCTTGTTGCATCTTCAGAGGAAACAGCACGCAAATGACGCAGATCTGCCTTGTTACCGACAAGCATGATCACAATATTGGCATCTGTGTGATCCCTTAGCTCCTTCAACCATCTCTGAACATTCTCAAATGTTGCATGTCGAGTTACATCATAGACCAGCAATGCACCAACAGCTCCTCGGTAGTATGCACTTGTGATTGCGCGATATCTTTAGCAGCAAATATAAATAGGTTATTATCCACAGCAAAGAACAATTGACATTTACAAGCAACAGGATCATAATAAGACAATCATGCAATATATTGGCAAAACCAATTCTTCAACCCCATTAGTTTCTAGAAGATGAAAATGTAAGTAAGCAAGGCACCAACATGCAACAATATTTATGATTTTCACCAAATCTTCAATTAAAGCTATGAATGAAACTTGAAATCATTTGTTACACGCAAGCATGGAATATATTGGCAAAACCAACTCTTCAACCCCATTGGCTTCTAGATGGTGAAAATGAATGAAAGCAAGACTGGTGCATGCAATAATATTTGCGTTTTCAACAAGTCTTCTATTAAAGCTACAATGAAGTTCATCAATGTTCTTCTCACTACATCTAATTTCATCAAACAAATTTGAATGCCTAACTAAACCAACTAGTTTTGTCACATTTTCATTGCAACACAGCATAGAACTCAAAAATTGAGATTAGGACAGAAAATCTAGAATGAGAATAACATCCAGAACACATCAGTTTCCCATACTTCAAGCTCCAATCCTACAACCCATTAAAATTAAGCAAAGAGTAAAGTGAAAAGTTGGTTTAAATCATAATCAGATGATAGTATCCCAAATCAAACAATTCAGATTCTTTTGTCTTCTCATGAAATCCTAGAAACTAGAAAGAAAATAAAACATAGACTAAAACCCATACACCACAAATGGGACATCTAAGACCCAAATCTTCCCAACTTCAGAAGCAAGTAAAACCCAAAAGCCAAACCATAATCCTCAAACCCAAATGCATCAAAAGAATAGTCAAACAATATCAAAATGGGTTTAAAACATCAATCGAATTCTCTTCATTTTCCCATTACAACCATGACTTACGACGCAAGCCAAACAGAGCCCAATAGCATAAAACCCAGAACGAAATACAATAAAATCCCACAACTTTCTAACGTTTTCCGAGCAACCAAGCAAAACCCATTGCGAAATCCGAAAAACCAATTGCATCGTTACACAAAATCTAAAATGGGTTTGATCCAATTCCCAAATTCTTACCATCTCCTCAAACAAACACAGAGCCATTTTGAATTGAATATGAATTTGAATAGGATCAATAACAAACCTTTCTTGTCCGGCGGTGTCCCAAATCTGGGCCTTGACGATCTTGTCGTCGACTTGAATGCTGCGAGTGGCGAATTCGACGCCGATGGTGGATTTAGACTGGAGGCTGAACTCGTTGAGTGTGAATCTGGACAAGAGGTTAGATTTTCCCACACCCGAGTCACCGATCAAGACCACTTTGAAGAGGTAATCGTAATCGTCGTCTGCTCTGTAGGCTGCCATCAAAATGTGGGTCAAATTGGTTTCTGGGTCTGAGAAAAAATGGTGGTTTTTTATTTGAAAGTTGTATGTGTGAGAGGTTGGAGAGAGAAGCGTTCAAATTGAAGAGAAGACCAAAGCATGAGCTGTGTCACTGTCAGCTTGTGAATATGGCAATGGAGGTCATGGGCTGATGTATTAGCGGGCTTCTTATCAAATATGGGCCTTGTAAACTACAATTTGGCTCGCGGGCCCAATTTCATATGAAAATCAAAGAAAAAAAATAATACTAATACATAATTGGTTAAAAAAAAGTCATTTAAACTTCGAGACATACTCAATTTCTAAATATTATACCAATTAAAAGTATTGATTGGAACACAATCACTCTCTCTCTCTCTCTCTAAAACCCTAGTCGCCATTGGTAGTTGTTCATCAAAGTTCTTTGTTTGAACCAGTGATCGGCGGTGGTTCAATAGTTTTATGTACACGCTTTATTTCAATCGAATAAACACAGATTGAGCAAATTCGATCTAATTTGACTTGTTTTTTCGTTGGTTCATCATCATTGTTGACTCATCTCTTTCAATCCGAATGTAGACGACACACTGTCATATTTGCCTCCATCTTCGACTAGTCTGCGAAAGTATGTTTACTACGGATAGATAAAGTCTTTTCATGTTTTTCTGTCTTAAGCTGTTTTAGTTGTTATTTTGGTAGTCTAGTTTGTCCTTTCTTTTGCAATCTGTATTCCCTTGGTGAAAAATTTGAGTTTGTATTCCATTGGTGGAAGTTTGGTTTTGTGTATGGATTCAGTAAGGGTAGTGGTACAGACTAGGGGGGCGGGTGTACCAGGGGTCCTTGGTTTGTTGAGTTAGGTAATACCCGACTCGATGATGATCTTCTCATCTTGTCATTAGGTCTCTTGCATGGGACTAGTCAGTGTCTGTCATACCATCGTATGCTCTTGGTACCTTGCAGCTTTAGGTTACTTTGATGTAATGGTATTTTGAATTATGAAATAAAAAGGAATTCCATTTCAGGTAAAAAACAGCTTCGAGACATATTCTGCGTTTTGAGAGCAGACTAAGGGTTTTGTTTCGGTTACGACTACTTTTGAATTTCAAAACGGTGATAGTATCTTAGATTTGCAAATAGCAAATTGCGATTTTTCTCGTTTAGAAATCGAGTCTTGTTTTGATAACAAGTTTTGAGTTGTTAATTTTGCATTGCAGCGTAGATTTGCGGTAGTTTTTTTATTGATGTACGTGTAGAGCAGTAGGAGGCGGTTGCAGAGAAGGAGAAAGTAACTTGAAAAGTGGTGAACTGATCAAAGTTATCATATCAACCTTCGAGTTTGTTGTTGAATCAGATGACATACCCGATGGTTGCGAGAGGCCAGTGGCAAAGCATCCACATGGTTACCTTGAAATCCAATTGCAATCATTGTTAGTTTTTTGTGTTCTTCGAGTTTAAAGGGAGGATTTTAGTGTCTTCAATTTGATAATTCAGGCTAATGGGGAGGATTATAGTGCCTTTGTTTGGACTATTTGAGATGTTTTAGCAATTATGGCTCAGTTTGGTAGTGTCAGTTTTTTTATTTTCGGGTTTGTTTATAAACCTAGTGGCTCACAAATTAGTTAGGCTTTTGATTTTTTGTTAGACATTTTTTTTGGGTGGGTTGATCTTCAAACTCCCTATTTTATATCATTTTTGTTATCGTTTCGTTTGCATTAATAAATTAACATATTTTTCATTAAAAAAAAACTTCAAGACATAAATTGTTTGAACCACTAAGGGTGGAGCAGTTGGTTAATCCAGTTGTGTGAGTGTGAAGATGTCTCAGGATCGATCCCCACTCAACACATCCTTAGTGGCGGTAGTGGTGTAAGAGACCACTTTGTTATAG
>JAYMTA010002677.1:0-15912 GCA_036897625.1 Pelargonium cotyledonis | reverse complement strand
GGTGGGGGGCGCCGAAGCCGCCATGTTCACGTGCTCGCCGGAGCTGGTCGCCGGAGCTGCCATGGATCTCGCCTGATTATTGAAGAAGAAGACCTTAGGGTCTGTATTGTATTTAGGGGTATTTTTGTCATTTCACATAGAAAACTAACAATATTAGAACAGAAAATAATATTTGATAGTTTCGATGGGTTTTGTGCTTAAGTCAACAACATAAGTGGGTTCATTGCAATTAGTGTAAACCACATAGGGATTATGTGCAATTTACCCTAAAATTAAACCGTAGTTGCCATTATTTTATTGTATAAAACATAAATCATCCTTAAAGTCTTGCAGCTAACATAATTATTTTTTGATAATCAAGAATTCACATTTCCCAGCTCATCATGAAATCATAGTTTCATAAACATTACTAATTATTGACCTTGATGAGTCTACATGTTTTGTTTTGTACATTCTAAGCACCATGTTCCAATTTTTCAAATGTTCTCTTTCTGTCATTAGCGGCTTGATTCACTAAAAATCTCATTAAAGTTAATAATCTAACTGCAACAAGACTAATTCTAATCTTAATCTAGCAGAAATCTTCCATTTATCTTGACTTGAACCCATCATAATCTTTGGTTCCTTGGAGTACAAGTTAAGTTGTTTAACGGTCAAAAAGTTTATGCACCTTATGCACAAAAAAGGTTCCTTCCATGTAATATAGGTAACAAAAGAGAAACAAATGACTGTAAATGGCATGACAATGACATCATGATGACAGGTTCAAAATCACAATCATACCTAGTTCTATTCACATTTTTGAGTTTCAAAGCTCAAAACAAAGAGATTTTTCTTGTACATTGAAGTTAAAATAGATTAGATCTCATAATATGAAGCAGCTTTACATGAAGATTCACTAGATCATGTAACTACAAAAAAATTACCAATTCAGAATTCAGCAGCAAATGGAGATTCATGTGCTGGATACATTTGTCATCGAGAGGGATCAAAATTGTGGATCTGTTATTCATCTGGGTTCAATCAAACTTTCTGTCATGTTATTTCCCGAAGATTGTGAGCAGGATTCAGGCTGAGAACTGTAACTTTTGGGAGAAATGTATGGGATGATTTCTATACTAGTGGAGTTTAGAAATGGTGGCTGTGTTGGCTGAGAGATTTCATGGTTCATGGTAAGCATTTTCACAGCTGTGGACATGGATGGTCGCAGCTCATCAGAGGCTTGTACACAGAGTAAACCAATTTGAAGCACCCGAGAAACTTGCTCTGCGTCGAAATCACCTTTTAGCACTGGATCAACAGCTTCAGATAGCTTAGCATTCCCATAAAGGTTCCAAACCTTCCCAAAAAAAAGAGGAAACAAAAAGAAGTAAACCAAGTTTCAAGTTTTCATATTGTACTTGTGCTTTAAATGTGGTTGATTTAACCAGCTAGGTGAAAATGATGTACCATTTGTAGGATAGAAAACGAATCTTGAGTGAAGGAATTGTTTCGCCTTCCGGTGACAACTTCCATCACAAGAACTCCAAAGCTATAAACATCTGCTTTCTCGGTCAATTTGCCGCGTACTACGTACTCTGGGGCCATGTATCCTCTGCAGGTGAAAGCTCAGTTAGCTAATCATCAAAGACATATAAATGAAAGGTTTTAACACTGAAATGCTACACAGTTCATGAACGGGAGATGATATTAGCAGTAGAAAAAATAAGCATTGTATGTACATCTATGCAGATAGTAAAAGAAGAACTCTTGAACTTACAGTGTACCGGCAATGCCAGTGCTGATGTGAGTTTTGTCTTCTGGAAACAATCTAGCAAGCCCGAAATCAGCTATCTTCACAGTGAAGTCCTCTTCTAGAAGAACATTGCTTAATTTTATGTCTCTGTGTATGATTCTCAAGTTTGACTCCTCGTGAAGATAGGCTAATCCCTCAGCTGTACCCAGTATGATATTGTATCGGAGCTCCCAACTTAATGGCTGAGCATCCCCTTCACCTGAATCAAATTAATGGACTCGTAAGTGGAAAATAATGCTGATGCATTCATCTGTTAAGTATAAGTTCAAGGGTGAAGTAGCAACCGAAAAGATGGTCATTGAGGCTTTGATTTGGCACAAATTCATATACTAGAAGGCTTTCAGGACCCGTAATGCTACATCCCAACAACTTTACGAGATTTTTGTGACTGATGCCACTGATTAAATTGACTTCATTGAAGAAATGATCCACCCATTGTCTCGTATTGAAGAAAAGCCTCTTTACAGCAACAGCTTTCCCATCAGGCAGAATTCCCTGCTTTCATGAAAGAAGATTTCCAATTAATACGCAAGTTAATGAATTGGTTGGTCTTAAAGACAAACAGAAGTTGAAAACAAAAAATTACCTTGTAAACGGAACCAGATCCTCCTTGGCCCAACTTATTGGAAGCGTGGAAATAATTTGTCGCCTTTTCAAGAGTTTCGTATGAGAAATTGAGATTGGACTTATTCACCGTGGATAACAGTGCACCTAGTTGCTTTCTCTCTGAAACAAACATCCGATCAAATTAACTCAGATAGACATATCTTCCATGGTACAGATATCATACTTCAATATCGAGTATCAGAAACAGATACCTCTCCTCCTCTTCAAGATCCTCTTCTTAATACAGAAAGCTGCTGTTGCAAGAGTCAACCCAAAAGCCACAACAGATGAAATTATGGCCAGAATAATAGCTAGGCTGCGCCGTCCTAATCATCATTAACATACAGATTTGTCAATAAAACACTCAGTGAAGATGTCATTTTCTTAAGGGGACATAACATTGCTTTAGATTCTATTGAAGCCGATTTTTTTTTCTTTCTAATTGTCAATGTAGAACCACAAATAAAATATCAAACTCAACACTCATATTAAATAACAATGCAACAGTTTCATCTCGTCAGGATCAACCCTCTGTAGTAAAATAGCATCAGCACAATACAAGAACATGAAATTTCAGATGCATGGCCAAGAAGACTCAACAGCCAATGAGATATCAGGAATGAACTCTCATTTGTTGAGAAATGCCAATGACTATCAAGAGACACCCAAAATATCTATTATTGTTCATCACATAATGCCTCAACGAATAAATCCATATAAACCCAAATTTGTCTTAGAACATATGCTACCTTAAAAATACAAGCTCCAATATTATATAACTAAGAATTTAAAGACCAAGTATGCAGATTAAATTTGTGATTTGTGAAAATAACTATAAATGAAAAATTCGTTGGGGAATTTAATCAAGCATCTCACCTCCATTACCAGCAGCAGAAGCAGAATCAGAATTGTTATAAAACTTCTGCGTCGAATACCTGAAGTAGCACCCAGCATTCAAGATCCTCCCTTCTTTCTTAGGAGGGCATGAACTAATCCTCGAAACTGTATCTGCTAAACACTGCTTACAACCGGTCCGATTCACCGTCTCCCAGCATTGAGCCAACCCATAAACCGAAACATTTCCTCGGTTCACAGACCCTACGAAGAACCCATCATTCTTATTCGCCTCCACGCTCAAATTCCTCACCAACTCAGCAACATTCTCTCCAAAAACAGTACGATTCCCAGCAAAATCACTGGACCCACACACGGCTGTATCTTGCGAACTCAGATTTTCGGTGAAGAAACTGTAATCATCGTACCTCAGATAACACCCGTCGAAGAAAAGCCTGCCGCCACGAATGCCTAGCTGGAAAGGGAGGCACCGGAGGATCTGGGTCTTGCACTGGGCGAAGCAGAGGTTGCAATCGGTCTGAGACAGGTCCTTCATGCACTCCCCGTATGCGTAGACTGTGTTATTTCCGGTCCCGTTCCTCACTGCGGCGTATCTTTGCGCTGCGATCAGCGGCGTCACAGTATCCATCGCCGAGAGGAAGCTCGCCACGAAGGTCTGGCGCTGCGGAATCGGGGCGCTTCTGTTCGTGCAGATGAGAGCTGCCTGTGTAGCTCGAGGTTCCGAAACAGAGGGGTCTACAAAGAAACATAAGAGCAAGAGAATCGGAAAGAGGAGACGAGGCATGGAAGGTGAGGAGCTAAATGGGTGTTTGGGAGATGAGAAAATTCGCGTAAAAGAGCCACCTTCAGCGAGAAAATGTGCAGAGGCGAAGAAGAAACAGAGGAGGTTGATTTCTGAAGTAAGAGAGCAAGAGACAGAGGTGGTGGGGTCCGGTGAGGAGAAGGTGACGCTGACTGGGACTATCTGTACACGTGGGAGATACAGATAGGTCTTTATGGTAAGGGTACGACACCGACATGTGAATTTAACAGAAGTTTCGTGTCTTAAATTTTTCAAAGTCAACGGATGGTTCTTTATCCCTCACCTGTCACGTTGGCAAAATATTTTGTCGTTGAGGGGGTGGAATTACAAAAATACCCTTAATGGAGAACTCATAATTGTGAATTGGATTTTGAAGTCGACAAGTTGTAAAAGTCCAGTTTGGGCTCGGTAGTCAAGAGAAGCAGCAACGGCTTGTTCTTTGCATTAACTACGAAAGTTTATGGCGAAGAACAATTTTTTATTCTTATGAATACAAATATCACTACTTATTTGTCACTTTTGATTGATTCTAAAACACATGCAATTAGTTTATAGAAAATTGTGTATTTGATTAAGTTGAACATCTTAACTTTGAAAGTTGAAAGTTGGAAGTTTTTTTTCACAAACTGATTTTTTTTTCTTTTTAGGAAAGTGTTTGTTTGGTAACACAATTTGACGTTAAAAGCGGTTGAAAGTTTATGAACGAAAAATAAGGTTATGTTTGATATAATCTAAAGTGAAGGTAGTTTAAAAAAAAATTTGTTAGGTGAAATATGAGTATATGATTGAACCATTAAGGGTGGCACAGTTGGTTAATCCAACTGTGTGAGTGGAAGAAGATCTCAGTATCAATCTCCACTCAACACATCATTGGTAGTAGTGGTGTAAGAGACCACTTTGGTGCGGTAAGATGTCAAAAGCTCTAGGCATAGTCTCTTTCCTGAACGCTATTAATTTCTTGTATATAAACCCCTTTAAACCGTTGCTTATAAAAAAAAAAGTATATACTGAAAGGAGGCACGAAAGCTTGAAATGACAAAAATAGACTTTGCATGGTCAATTGTATTATTTGGCATGCACATAAAAGAGGAGTGTTAATATATTACACATCAAAATAATATGAAGTTTGTCACTACTTGATATGTACATTGAATCATTGTTAAAGTTGATTATGTTGGAGTTAATGACTTGTTTTTGTAGTCTCCTTTCTTAGTTCGCATGCATGGTTCGGCCAGAACGTGAGTCAAGATGTACATATTTGCACAAAATTGAACCGATGTATGTCTCACAATATATTAAATACATTATCCAATTTTCTACTACATTTTGTTTTAAATACTACCTTTTACAGTATTTGAATATGGTAAGTCTTGGTTAGGTTTGTGGGTCGATCAGAAATGTACAAATTGAAGCCCAATTGTCGGCACAGAACTTGTGACCCACTGAGTCCAAGGACATATAACAGCCTCTCTACGGTTCTTGTCACAGCCTTACAACAATTTTTATTTTATTGTTTTGAAATTTTTTATTTTGAAAATCTTGCATCCATGATGTTAATGCTTTTGCTTTACATGTCTTTTTGAAAATAATTTATTTTGAATCATTCTAGCTCTATAATTAGACTAGAAATATGAATAAAAAAAAATAGTACTAACCAAAAGACAAAAATATTAATTTCATACAACATTTTAGCATTTTCAAGACGTGAGACCCTTATAAACATAATTCTCTTAAATTATTTTGTGGTTTTATGTTTTTGAAAAAGAAGCGATTTAATGCATCGGACATGAATTTTTATATGTTATTCTTCTCCGACACAGAATAAATATATAGTTTGACTTGAACTTTTGTAATAAAATAGTACAATAGTATGCATATTTGTCATTTGGTTCTCCTAATTGTTCAGTTGTAATTTATGATGTAGCACATTGCACTTGACTCCAATTTATGATTCGCACGGTCGTGTTGAATGCGAGACACGTCTGTTGATTTAATGCTGAATGGGAAGGTGGGCGCATGAAATTGAAGAATTAATGCAGTAAAAACCAGGGCTATTTTGTGAACAACGAATAACATAAGCAACTGTTGATAACTACCTCATGCTCGCTCCACTTTCCAAATTGCTTTATTTGCTCTAAAACCGCTCCACGGTGAAAAATGATCACCCCCAACTGTGATATGGGCCGTGGCATGGAAATATGCATGTGTAGTATAGGAGGCCTGTCGACCATAAAGCCCATAACATAAACATATCCAAATATCCGCACAATATGGGATTGAGTGGAGATCGAGGCGTGACAAGAAGTGCCAAGTCGTCAACGTTGTTTGGTCCATGTTTTTGCTCCATACAAATATACAGTATAGAAACAGCAGCCTAGCTAGTAGAAGTAGAGATCAGCTCAGTAGCTCACAACAAGTTGAAGTTGAAGTTGAAGTTGAAGAAGACTCATCTTTTTCGCAGCAACGTGCCAACCACCACCCTATTCCATCCTAAATTGACTGCCCACTCCACTCACTCCACAACATCTTCTTCTCTTTTTTAGTTTTGTGTTTTAGGAAAATCTGTTTGTGCACATATATTTATTATGTGATGTGTTTACCCGTCAAATAAGCAATATGATGTCATTTAGATCTCTATTTATCAACTTGTTTTTGTTTTTTTTTTTTTGACAAAGTAACACTATTACTTTATTCAATCAAAATACGAAATACAGAGCAAAGAGACACTGAATTCGTACAAGAAACTAGACAAGGACCCAAAGCACTGTTTACAACAGATTCCAAAGTCGCCGATTCTCTACTGTAGAAGCCTACAGCCTAAAACAACCCAAACATCCAACCAAACGGAAAATAAAACAAAAACTAAAAACCCCAACGCAAACACCCCCACTAGCAAACCTATCCAGGCTTATCGAACCCTAGCTGAGATTCGACAAGGCGTGTGTAGATACTTCAACGCTGGACCCTGACCCATCACCCTCAAAGAACCGACTAGTCTTCCCCCACCCTAAGGCGAAGAGCACTGCAGTGGATCGCCACCCCCACTGCCCTTTCCTCCCTGGAAATCATTCTCCTAAGCGAGCCCCTTGTTTCTGGCTCGCCTGATCACCTTCATTCTCCTCCGTCCCATCCTCGCCCACCCTGCGCCTCCCCGAATCCTCTCCAATCTCCACTTCCAGCCCCCCTCGTTCCTCCTCCTCTAATGACAGCATCTCCAGCCCTTTCCTCAATCTCGCGTCCATTTCCGGCTACTCAGATCCAACAACCCCTTCGTCAAAACTCGACCCCACACCAGCGCCTCATGGTTCCTGACTTTTCGTCGAACGCCTACCGGGATCTCTTGTCTTCTTCGTCTACAACACCGACCAACTCCGCCCTCTGTAATACCGTCGTCGACCAACCCTCTGTATCTCTAAGAACAAACGCTAGGCTAGGGTTAAGAAAAATAGTCTCTTTCCTGAACTTTATTGATTACTTGTATATATACACCTTTAGGCCGTCGCTTATCAAAAAAAAAAAAAACACCACCTACTCCTTCTATACTGAAAACCTTCAAAACCCAACATGCTACAGAGAGAGCATAAGGCCACAGTCTTTATATGCATTTTTACATTAATTTATTTACCAACTTGTTAGTGACATATAAAATCAATTTAAGTTCAAATATGATCAAGGCCCTATGTTTGAGGTCCAAATAATGTTGTATGTGGTGAGAGACACATCGTTAATCAAAAACTTCATATGTGCGTTTGGAGGACAGCCTTCGACGTAAGACTTAGAATCTTTACATATGAACAATACGAAGAACATAAATAGAGAGTTATTGATTGAGACTAGTATGTATATGAAAATAAAGTAGATTGTTAGAGTATAAAACTATTATTGGGCCTTCAACTATCAGCTTAAACTTTTAGTTGAATTGGTTTTTTACATAGATGATCATGAGATCCCCTATCCAAGAGGAGTATGTATAGGAGGGACTTGTTTGACGAGGTAATGATATGTGATTAATTGGTCGTTTGATGACGCGAGACGCACAAGGCAACCTCTGATTTTTAATCATCCGGATGTGTCTATCATCATCTGCTTTGAGCTTCACGGTCGGATTTTTTTTATTTATCAAGGAGCATCCATCGTTACAAATAACATCCTGGTAGATGAGCTTGATCTCCCTTTCCCATTCAAACAGTCAGTGAGTGATGATGGAAGGCTTTTGAGAGCAAGAATTACACTATGAGTTGGTGTAGTTTATGGGTGTTCGCTTGATAGTTCATGCAAGAGTACCCTAAAGAGTACTTGCCAGTGGCTAAATGTTAGCATTTCTTGCAAAAACCATCATAGTTCATGTGGAAAACATTAGAGAGCATATTCTGAATCTTGTTCATAGTTTGTGCGGAGCATTTTGACCAATGATGGACTCACATTGTTGCGTGGAATGTTCTCCGAATAGACTTTTGGAAGCCTAGCAGACACTCTAGGGGGAGGCTCCACATGAAACTTCATGGATCTTGTGAACTTGCGGATTCCGGACTCAAATTATGAGTTTTGGGTTTATTTGTTTTTTGAACAAATGATATATTTTCGACATCATGTATTCACATAGTTTTTTTTTTCGTTAGAATAATTGAGCTACACAATAGAGATAGCTTTCCCCTATAACCCTAAATCCCACCCCACCTGACACAATGAAATTAGAACTCATGACCTCCTACATGGAGTTGTGTGTTTTGACCATTGCGTCATCCCTTAGGAGATTATTCACGTAGTTTTTCATAACCACATTTTGTCTTCTCAATCGACTAACCAAAATGTATTCAATAGCTCGAGGGGATTGAAAAAATTAAGCTAAATAATGATACTAATGTATATAGTGCAAATAGTGGCCAATTTTGATTTAATTTGTGTGGAACAATAAACCTAGGACCACATACCCTCCAATAAAGGGTACTGATTTTGGACTTTTTAGACTAATGACAAAAGAAATAACAAAGATGTTTGATGTGGATGCTCACTTTAATAAGCTTGCAGTAGAGATAGATGAGGGTTTTTTCCCTCATTTTTTAAGTTGTTTAATCACAATAATGACCTCATGATACTTCACAAATGAACTATTTTAAATTTCTTAAGAAAGGTAACTTTTATGGTCATGAGTGAGCTGCCAAATTTTCATCTTAAATTCTTAATTGATGGATAAACCCTATGAAATTATTTGTGTTCTTTTACACCAAGGAACCTTCTTGCATAATAAGATGTTGTGTTAAGAAAATTATCCAAGTTATATTCTAATCAACCTCTCATCCTATATCTTCCACTAACTATATAATTAATTTTTTTGCCTAATGTACATGCATTTTAAAACGAAGAAGTCACCGACCCATAGATAAATTATGAAACTAAAAAGCTCATTAATATATGTTAATTGTGGAAGTCGAAATTGATGATTTAATCATGTTACAATTATGCTCCAAAAAGGCAACTTTATGATAACTTTGCTCCAAGTTATCCACTTGGATAAGAGACATTTCTGATAATCTCATTGATTATTTATTAAGTGTGGGAATCAAGAGTTATAAAAAGGTCAAAAGTGGGGGAATGGTGCGCACTTGCAAATTCTTGCCAAAGCCAAGGGTATTTCCGGAACATGGGACCATATAATAAACTGTCTATAACTACCTCAGACTCACTCCTCTGTTCCAAAACAGAGTCCATTGTTGTTCTCTTTGCTCCAAGAAAACCAAAGTCTTTAGAGCTTAAAAATCATGAAAAGAAGCAAAAAATGGTCTCTTTTACTTGTTCTGGTCCTTCTTGTTTTCGCCTTTGTTGCATTTTCAGTGGAAGCAAGAAAGCACCATGGCCGCACCAAGAAGCACAGACCTCACAAACACCAGAAAGGTACTGGTAATGGCAATTTCCCAAGCCCAGATGTCACCATCCCTGCACCTTCACCAGCTCCTCTTCCCCATCCCAATCCGAGCCAATCGGGCGTTTTCGATGTTTTGTCATTTGGAGCTAAAGGTGATGGAGTTTCTGATGATTCCGAGGTAAAAAAACAAAACGACCCAAAACTTGAAACAGTTGGTGAGTTCTGAAAATGGCAGTTTTGTATGTAATGTTCACTGTGTTGTGACCAAAACAGGCACTTTTAGCAGCTTGGCAAGCTGCTTGTCGAGTAGCTTCAGCAACTGTTCAGATTCCAGCTGGGTTCAGGTTCCTCATCAACCCCATAACTCTTCAAGGTCCTTGCATGCCTCACCTTGTTCTTCAGGTTTGCTTTTTAGCTTCTCTGGTCTCATTAGACATAGTCTCTGTAAAATGGCTCATCATGGTAGCTTCTTTTTGTTTAAACAGATAGATGGGACTCTGTTGGCTCCTGGAAATGTAGGTTCCTGGCCAAAATCTAGCTTGTTTCAATGGTTAAATTTCAAATGGATCCATGAATTCATCATCCAAGGCACTGGTACTGTTGATGGCCAAGGCTCAAACTGGTGGACTACACAAATCTCCTATATTCAGGTATAGTTTTCGGTATTTTTTGGTTATATGACGACATTCACTTGTATATGAATTGAGCGCACGGTATCTCAGCCAATACCAAGATCACTTTTATCGGCACGAGTATGAGTAATAACTAACGATCAATGACAGAGTCAATGGTAAGACCGTAGTAAAAAAAGGTCCACCCTTCTTTGATAAAAAATAATAATAATAATTGAGTTCTAAGTCCGAATTTAAATAACTCTTTAAATTATTCAATTACTCAATTTTTCCAGTTTAAAAGTAAAAACTAAGGAAAATGTATTTCCTCCACTATTAACAACTAGTTTTGCCACCGGACACGTCATTTTCTCGTTAGCTTGGTTGAGACTCAACTATTATAAAGTTAAATGAGATTCTCGATCCTCTCTCTATCCATTTTGAGAAATGTAGCTAAGTATTTTAGAGCATCTAACGAATCTTTACAAACCTAGATAAAATCACTCTTCGCTTTTGTATCCCACCTAACCATATTTGTAATATGTGGTTTGCAGATAAAGTCCAACCACATTTCAAACATGAAACCAACGGTAACATTTTCTATCGTCTCACTTCTCTCATTTGTTGTGTCTACTTGGCATGACCTTCATGAATTCTGATCTTTCTTCTCTCTCTCCAGGCAATAAGATTTTATTCAAGCTATAATGTGACTGTTCAAGATATCAAGATCACAAACAGCCCTCTGTGTCATCTGAAATTCGACAGCTCCGGCAGGATTAAGGTTAACAACATCACCATTTCTTCGCCGGAGGACAGCCCCAACACCGACGGAATTCACCTGCAGAACACCCAAGATGTAGAGATTCACCATTCCAATATTGCTTGTGGTGAGTTACAAGAACCCTTTAATCCACAGGGCCCCACATAGTGCATGGCACATTACAACTATATATTGTGGAGCACAAAAGTGGTCTGTTTTTAAGGAAATGTGATTGGTTCATTAGTGGTCTCCTCTAAACGGTTAACTGTCATTAAACTAACTTTTTAACAAGCATGAACAAAAAGCACACGGCACTGTTGGCAGAAACATAGTTTTTGCACCACTTCTCTTGGTAATATACTAATATTAACAATCTTTGGAAACCTACAATATGTCCATTTTCATGGTCTAATGCTAGTTTTTTTTGTCTTTTGGCAGGAGATGATTGTGTTTCCATACAAACTGGTTGCTCTAACATTCATGTTCATCACATCAATTGTGGTCCTGGCCATGGAATTAGGTATAATCTTACAACAAATAAAAGATTTATAAGCTCGGGGCATTCGTTCCACAGCACTACAGAAATGTCCGGCTATAACTACAACTTAATTTTACGACAAAAAATAATTGTAGCAAAGTGATAGGATACTTTCCTACAACTTATCTACAAGACTTCGGTAAAATAATATTGCTACAACTTAACTACAAGATAACTACAAAACAACTTTGAAGGAACCATCTTGTGGCAGAGCTGTAGCAATATTGTAGGAAAGTATCTTACAATTTTTGTTCTAACGTCGTAGCATTTATGTAGCAACTTTTTCCGCTTCTTTTAACAGAGTCATAACACAAAATGTACTATTTTTTTATTTTTATTTTCTATATCTTGGCTTATACTGTTGCAGCATAGGGGGGCTAGGGAAAGACAAGAGCGTTGCATGTGTATCAGACATCGTTGTCGAGCAAGTGACAATCCAGAATACAATGTCAGGAGTAAGGATCAAGACATGGCAAGGAGGCAACGGACATGTCAAGAATGTATCATTCTCCAACATCCAAGTCGTTGATGTTAAGGTTCCAATAATCATAGACCAATACTATTGCGACAAGAAACTGTGCAAGAACCAGACAGGTGCAGTGGCGATATCAGGTGTTCGATACGATCAGATCATCGGGACATACTCGGCGCAACCAATCCAGCTCGCTTGCAGCAATGCAGTGCCTTGCATTGATGTTGATCTGATTGATATTCAGTTAAAGGCTTCGCCAAAATACAGGAGTTTCCGACAAGCTTTGTGCTGGAACTCGTACGGAAAATCGAAAGCTCCTTTGGTTCCGTCGAGCATTGATTATTGCTTGAGAAGAGGCAGTGGCTTGGTGAAGGGAATTGCAAGGACTCATGAGAATGTGTGTTGGTGATGATACAGTATTGCAGCAACTTGTCATATATATTAGGCTTCCCTTCTGCAAAACTTTTTAACTGTGAGAGGGTGAAGGGGTGAAATGAAATTTAGCACATCTTTAGTGATTTGAATCGAAAAAATAAATATCTTTCACGTTATGCGGTGTTCTTGATAGTCGGTAACATGTTCATTATTGTAATATATCTGCAAACGTTTAATTTTTTTCTTACCTTAATAATGAGGTGGTGTTATGAGTCAACTTATTATATATAACAAGACCAGTCATTCATATTCATCTAAAAACCTTAATTTCTAAGACAAAATGTATAATGAAGAGACTTGTTACGACAAGAAATTAGCATGTTTTGTTTGAGCACACACTTTTTACAACGTGTTTGCGCCGGACAACCCAACACGTTTAGTAATAATGTCACATTCGTTTTGGGCCTCGAAAACACACGGCATGCTAAACACGCACACTGAAGGGTATAATTGTAAATTAATACTAATGACGTGTAAAACATGTTGGATCGTGTCTTGTCAAATGTGCAAGTTTCGTCGTGCAAAATGTGTTGAGCTGTGTTCTCGTTTTGTGTTCATAAATGTGAGTTTATTACACGATTAGTGAACTATCGCCTACCTAATTTCTGCTCTATTTGTTTATTAATAATCCTAATTACTGAGTCAAACAAGTTGGATTATATTATCAAGATACCTTATCTGTCACTGTTGTTGGTGTTGTCTGTGTGTGTGTGACAGAGAGAATGGGACAGTTATGAATATTCGTTCCTTAAAAGACCAAAACAATGCAGAAAGGAATGAAGGTGAAATGAAGATAGTGGAGAGCTCTAAGGGTTGGGTGATGGGAACCACACAAGCTTCCATTGATATGTCATATGTATTGATCCATTTCACAAACTTAAATTAAGTAATCTATAAAGGGTGTGGTCAAGGAATGAATGAGTTTAAAACTATACACTGAATGTGAGATGGACCTGCATTTGGGACCAGCCCCAATAAAGCTACCATAACCCTTTGCGTATGGGTTCCTAATAAAAAGCTTCTTGCACAAACAATAATTTATATGTATAGATTCTTCTAGCATCTTCTTAGGGAGTGAGTGACTATGGAACCACAGCACACACTGACTTGGTACTTTCAAAGCTGGACTTTCATTTACAACCAAGACTATGTTTGGTAACTCTATTGAAAAACTATGAAGGGTATAAGAAAGTGATTGAAACTATAAATATGTCTAGAGACAAATAAAAGTAAGAAAAAGTCAATTGATCATAATAATAAGAACCAATACATAAGATGTTCAGCGTTGATCATAATAAGTTTATAATAAAACAAATTCGGTTGATCTCATCGACAAATTAGGCAGATCTCATATGCTAAAACATCATTTAACATTTCACATATCAATATAAGAGAATAAAATCGTTACCCATGTCAAAGCAATTCGAGCATATCTACATTTTATGACTGCAAGAAAGAAATTTGTGTGTTATCTCTTCTCTTTGAAATATAACATATCCCACATGAGAACATGAAGTTTTTGCATGAATCAGCTTCTTAATGAGCTTGTCTCATTTAAGTCACCATTTTATACATTTTATCGACCAACATAGTATAGTACTTCTATAAGTTTTGTTTATGTGACACCTCCATTGATGCGACATTATTGTTACCAAACAAACACTATAATTAGTGTCCATGAACAACCATTCTAGCTATTAATTTCATCCCAAAGTTCAAAATCTTTCAAGTGCTCCCTATCAACAAACCCCACAATTTCTTTGGCCAACACAAGTTTTTCAAGTCACAAAACTTCAATAAACCTAACAAGTATGTGAAAATTTTGGTTGGGCACTACACATTGTACAACCAAAGGAACAAAATCTAAGAATTATAGTCATGATGGTATTGAGATATAAAGAATGATGAAAGTGAAAAACAAATTTCACTTGAAAGGAGCCCATTGAAACATGGTGGCAAAGCAAAGCAAAGAAAGCCCACTCAAAATGCCAAAGAGAAGAGAGACCCTACCATTACACACACAAAAAGAACACTTCCTTTTGCCAGAAGGGCTTAGTAGACCCATTTGAGTGCGCCTAATAATTCAATTGTTTACTTGGGTCTGTTGGGGATGAAATGGAAGGTGTTTGATGGAGTTTCTGTATGTGTAAATTTAAACTGCAAACAGGTCGGTGCACGCGGATGAGTCACCAGCAACAATGCCAAGCAAAAGAAATGTTTGAATATTTGTCTTGTGTTTATTCGTTACGGGTTTACGCATAAGCAAAACTCTCTTTTCGTCTCTCGCGCTTTGTGCAGCTTTTGCTCACAATCGTTCCATCCGTGGCCAGTTTGTCTAAGGAGCCATACACATATGACTGTATCAGTAGCTTTTAGGAGTACTTATTAGCAAGTTGCAGGTATTAACAAATGGTCACAACTTGAGACTCAACTCTCACCCTCTTACCACTCACTGCTCTGCTCTGCTCAAAGTCTCAAGCTTTCCACTCAAACCACAGAGAAGAGAATTTGGGTCACATGCTGGTTTAGTGTTCAATTGTACTTCTATAATCTGACACAAAATAAATATTTTGTACCTATTTTGTTATACATTTTAAAAAAAAAATTGATTAAATTTTTTCTGTAAGATTTGACGTATTATAATCAGATTTTACAACTTGTTAGTGTATAACTCATAAGCGTTTGTATATTAAAAATCATAAATATAATTTTTCTTCGCTTAAATCGATAAATGTAAGTAAATATATTATAACATTGAAAAATATCTATTTTTTATCCTAAACAATTTTATTAGTTATACCAAATACATAAAAAATACATGTAAATAAAATACATGTGTGAATACTCCTCCTAAAATAAATTAGGAGCATTACAAACATAAGATTGTGAATGGTCAAAAAGAGAAAAGGAAGAATTAGTGTCATAGCAACCAAACAAGTGGATCTACTGGTATAAAGTTGTTTGGAAAAATATTTTTTCATGTATAGATTTGTACATATATTTTCACATATATTTCATATTTTTTTAATAAAAAAATTTAGGATAGAATATGGATAAGTTTTAATATTTTAATGAATTTATTACAAATGTTAATATTTTGTACCTATTTTATTACAGATATTTTAAAAAAAATCGATTAAATTTTTTCCGTAAGATTTGACGTATTATAATAAGC
>JAYMTA010002676.1:0-15915 GCA_036897625.1 Pelargonium cotyledonis | reverse complement strand
GAGGTGGCAATCAATTATGTTGATATGTGGGTTCAGGTGCGCGGCATCCCTCTTGGTTATACAACCAAGTGGCTCTGCGAGCAAATAGGTAATGGTGTTGGTATGTTCCTGGAATCTGGTCCAGTCAATTTTCGTAGAGGTTGGGGTTCATATGCACGGGTGCTTTGCAGATGTGATGTGAAGAAACCACTGAGGAGGAAAGCAAAGATTGAGTTTGCTAAGATGGTAGTTAATTTGATCACTTTTCAGTATGAGAGGGTCCCTACGTTTTGCTACCACTGCGGGATCCTCGGGCATGTGGAGAAAGACTGTCCTAGATCTGGAGGTTGTTCGGGCTTCGGAGGGGACCAGGCTTACCCCCGGGCATTGATCGCTACTAGAGGTCGGCGCCCTATCATGGGTGCTTAGTGGCTCCGCTACGGAGTGGATCAACACTGGGAGGAGTTGGTGCAGGTCTCTATGGAACCTGCTATAACCGTGGTAGCTCGAGACGATGGAGAGTTGCAAAAAATGGTGGCGGTGGTTTTCAAGAGAAAGCGAGTCCGAAGGCCAGGGAATGCAGGGTCGGCGGCGGGTGGTGGCGGCATTGGTGGCTGGATAGAGGAAGACACGGCTTCGACACATGTGCCAGGGCCGAGGGAGTAGAGTTTGAGCAGTTTACGACGTGGGGTCCGAATCATTGTACGTCATCAGCTTTCTTGTTTTATGAATGATCTGGGTCGTCTCTGGTGCCCGGTTGGGGCTATGGTTTATCCGAGATCCCTTCTCAGCTACAGAGCTTTCTTTGTTTGGGGACGTATGGCTAGGGGGTCTTTGTCTTCTAGGTTGGTTTGGTGCTTTAATTTTGGCTAGGTTATTTCGCTGTTTTTGTTTCTAGTATGGTAGGTTTGCTTGTACTCCTGTTTTGCCTTATCCCCCGTAAAATGAAAAAGATTTCGTTTCGATAAAAAAAAATTATAATACTAAACAATAACGACTTAATGCATAAATTTACTTCTCTTATTCTTTTTTTTTTTTTTTTTTTTTAAGGAATTCATAAATTTTCCAAAAACAATGCATTATATTATTGAATTTAATATAAGTTAAGAGAATAAGAACTTGCCAAAAATAGTGAACATCTATCAATAAAATAGTTATAGAATTAATGTTACCAATGATATACGAAGCTTAACTTAAAATCTTGCCAAATTTGGTACGTGAAACTTTGAAAGGCCAAAATAATACATAATTTTTTTAGTAAACATGTAGCTAAAAGTTGTTTCTTGTATATATTAAAAAAGTACTTACTGCGATATTCTGTTTGATGGTGAAGGTTCAACCCGGAACTGGTTAGGCAATAGCAAAAAAAAGAGTATCTGAGTTTAAATACTAAGCATATAACACTCCCTCATGCGGGAGGTGGAGATAATAACACTCCAAACAACCCAAAGAGAAAGAAAAATTAGCTAGTTTATCCGCAACTTGGTTCAAAATAACTCCTCGAATTCATTCGCCCTATCCTTGCACTCCTGAAACTCCTCGAAAAATTAGCTAGTTTATTCGCAATATATATTTATATATAAGGGTCTATAACTAACTGATTACTAAGCTTCAAATAAAATCTATCAATCTATACCTTGTAAGCTCGAGTAATGTTATCGATTTTGGGACGGGCAATGTAATCATCTGGTCCGACATCATCTCCAAGCATGGCTAGGAATTAGCTATCCATATGATCAAGCAACCTATACATGTATACATGTTACAAATTAAATTAGTTTATATTTTCAAATTAATAGCAAGCATCAGTATTGTAGAAAAGTAAAATAAAAACTCAACTTACTGTCTAACTCGATTATCCTCGTGATCTAAATAAAAACTCAAATTAGTTTATATTTTCAAATTAATAGCAATCATCTGTAATTTCTTTGATCAGCTCTTCGTGAATTGTAAGATAATTTTCCATCTGGTTCTTGTAATATATAGATTCAAAGTGGGGCGTAGTAGGCATAAGCCCACCCTAACCCTCTAAATTTGATTTATATTTATATAGTTTTTTACCCTATTAGTTTATATTTCTCTCTTTAAATAAGTTCTCTTTATTCAACCTAAACCCAATTTTATTATGGAACAAAAAATGAACAACTTGTAATTAAAGCAATACTAATGTGAGCTACTAATTCTTTTCTGGATGATTTTTACAATACAATATATACATATTTATAGAGATATTGGAGTTCTATACTCTAAAGACCTAAATGACACTTGTGCGGTTGGATGTTATAATTGATTGAATGTTAGAACACTTGTCATCTTGCATGAGATAAATGTTTGCATTCTAGACACATAATACTTCTAGAAAGAAGTGTACTATAATTTAACATACAATTACAATGCTCATAGTTTTTTTTTTCTGTTTCTTCAATTTTTCTTTTATTTGTGTGTGCGCGCGCGCATGTAGTCTATTCATAAATACTCTCATATTCATTATCGTATCTCATACAAAATTTTGATCAATTCAATGAAAATATTAATTTTAACTTAAAATTTTAATATTTGAGAAATAACTATTGATTAAATTTTAAAAAAATTAATTGGAAAATATTGTGCCTACTAGGAGTTGGCTGCGCCACTGAAAATGATGTTTTCAAATTTGGAGCTGCAGTAGGTAAAGTTGGCTGATGGAAGAGGAAGGTTACAGGTGATCTAAAATCTGGGTGCAGAGCATCCCTTGCTCAAATAATTTAAATTTTAGACACTTGCTGGTCACGGAAGAGAAGGAAGGAAAGAGAGGTTTGATTTGGACAAAATCAATCAAAATTGAACCAAGCTAGTTTGAATTGAACCAAACCGGTTCGGTTAAAAGAACATAAAATACTTTATTGGATTCGGCTTAGTGTTGGGTCAAGAACCAAAAATGAATAGAAATTGGATTTGGGTTGATTTAAAACAAGTAAGCCCAAGAGAAATAAAGTCAATAAAAATGCACCATAATGACAAAAATGTAAATTCACACAAGAACACGGTATAAAAACTACACACAAGACCTAACACGAAATAATGAAAAATAAAGAAAATACCATCTTACTTTAATTTCGATTTGTAATCTAAAATGATGATTTAATATAAATGCTTTCACTATCGGAAGGTGTTAGAACACTTATTATTTTAATACGAAATTGGTTGTTTACATACAACAGTCTATATCTATTAAAAATTCAAATATTTTATATTTTAAAAAGTATGGTACTATCTTTTTAAAAATAAAATTAAAAGCTTTACAATCTATCTTAAATTAGCCCGCAGTCTAGATTATGCGTTTGATGATTAATGTTAAATGACCCACAATAATTCATTTCAAGTTATTGTATAAATATTCAATGGTTAAAATACGGTCTAACCAACGTTGTACACATTGTAATAAGTTTGTGAGCTTTGCCTATTTGAATAAAATCATTATGTAAATGTTTTGTATGAGTTTCAACTACTAATAGTCTGATTGAGACTCATTTTTGTAATATGTATACAATGAGTGCTTGATAATTAATAAGTGGTGACACACTCCGTTTTGTCAGGTTAAGCTTCTCATCCAATAGAACTTCACATAAATACATCAACCACAATTCTCTCTCTCCCAAACTCGTGATTTTGTTTTATAAGACTTCCAACATTTGTTTGCAATTTGTCTCACCATCTATCACATGCACTCAGCCGAAAATGGGTACTATCCGGTCTGGTAAATTCAATAATATACACTTGTTGGCATTCCAGCCCTCGTTCTCTTTTCCTGGCCTATCCAATCATTCACATTTCAGTCTTAAAAAATATCTTGCTTTTATAGTAACTTGCAATAGAAAAAAAAAAAAAAGACTACAAAATAAATTTAATTTAAGATTTGAATACTGCAATTTAATTCAAGATTTAAGTACTCATTTATGCAAATCAAATCACTATCAACATTGATCGTTATAGTTGAATTAATTTGTTCGTTAAATGAAAAGTTGAAATTCAAAAATTCAACCCCATTAATGGCTCTAGTTCTAGAAACTCAAATTGTATATGACAATTACAAATGAGAAGTTGAAAACAAAATTGAATTTTGACAATTACATATGACTGTCATTTGGCTAGCAATTTGCAAAATTCATTGTTGGTTCTATTTTAACCACTAAAAATATATCCCCAAAAAAGGTGCTTGTATTCGGTGCTGTCCTGTCAGAACAGATACCAAATGCTTGCTTACCTGTCATCATGTGATTGGCTTATAAGGTAAATTAAAGTCCCAATCAGATCTTTCGGAGACAAGCTCGTGCTGTTCCTGCTTATCTTCTTTGTTTGTCCACAGTGGCAAACTTGTAATTGTAGAAGAGAGGCCTCTCTTACTATGCGTGGCATTTTGTGGCCAATACAGAATATAATTATTTTGGGAAGATGCTTTGTGGCTATGAGAACTACAAGATCCTGGAGAACAAATAATTTGCTCTTCTTGAGAATCGAACCCAAAGTTGCATTGGAGCAACAAATATATATGATTTTCTTTCGCATAGTAAAAAAGTAATTTAATTTATTGGGCGTGGCGCAGTTAGTGCGTTAGGGTTTCGTGAGTGAGAAGAGTTCTTAAGTTCGATCTCCACTCAACGCATCTGTGAGAGAGAGGTGAGAAATCTTTAACATTGTAACCAAACCTCGAATAAAGATTAGTCTGAATATAATCAAATAGTTTAAAAACGTAATTTATATATAAATATGCATGTACTATTGTAAAATGATAACCAAGTTAACAAAAAGTTTAGAATGATAAGTAAAATTGCAATATATTTTTATCATATATTGAAGCACGACATCTCAAATGCAAGCTTACGTGATTTGTACTCAAGTACTGTTCTTTGTATCTTTACTTGAAATTTTAATTATCACGGTGGTTTCATGACACGAAACAATACTTTTTTATGTTAATCAAACTATAATATTATAGTAAAATACCACACTAAACAGTAAACACTATATATTGGAATAACAACTTTTATATATAAGAGAACCAACTTAGCTAGTATGTTAATTTGATAGTTAAATGCTTTCACAAATAATTACATAGTCCTTTTTCATGTTACACTACTTAAATCACAATATGCTATTATAGGTTTTGTTAATATTACATTCATAGCTAATTAAATTAAAATAAAACACGAACAATTATTTTGAGATAAAATTTGATACTGAATGAATGAATACTAACCTAAATACTTTGATAACTCGAACATGTGGCATCAACTAAAACTCCGATATATACACATATATTCTAATAGTGACACATACATTTGACTTATAATTCATATTTTAAAATATTACAAGCTGTGTAGTATAAGACTATAAGAGTATGGGTTTCAGTTACAATTCAAAATGGTCTTACAGAAGAGACATCATTAAATAATTGAGTTGATAAAACGGTTTGATAGTTGAAAATGAAACATTTGGTATTAGTTGGCCAATGACACATTATATCAATTGGCTTAGGCATAGAATATGTATACCAAACATGGTTGGTCCATCAAGCTCAGACCTGTCCGGCCCTGCACATGCTCGTGGCTTAGTTGTGCCGGAAAAGCTTCAACTTCTCTATGTCATGATTCGGTGAAGCTACTTAAAAATAGTAAAAAGTTGTAAGAGAATTGCAAAAAAAAAAGAAAATTTAAGTTGAATTTTATGTAATCGAATAAAAATATCTGTAAAAGAATATTAATTGTATTTTTAGAGAAGAGTATTAATTATTAAGATGATTCATATTGACATGAAGTAGTTAAGAAACTTGATTATACAAATATTATCATCCGGCAATAACTTCAAGCAACTTACCAGCGGCTAAAAACGAAATAAAACAAATATGAAGCACATGAACGAAATATGACTATAAAGTCAACCGCATAATATGCCTTTGTTAGAGAGCAAACATAGATACAACATCTCCCATAAACACATGAAGTTATTCTCAAAGAAACGCAAAAATGAAATGTTTTAAAGCTATTAGATCAAAACAAGTAAATAGTAGACGAGTCAATTTTTAAAATAAATTTATGAACTCGTATTATTTATAAAATAAATATTAAAAAAAATCAGTGTTATCCGAAACGGTGTAAATCTCATACAACAATGGAGAAAAGATCTTCAGATTGCGCAAAAAAAAAAAAAAAAATTCAATTAGAGATTATTAAGTGAGCATGGCCGCTCTCCAGCTTCACTATTACATACATGATGTTAAAATGACCTCTAATTTTCTTGAATCACGCGTGTTAAGGTTACTTGAAAAAACAAGATCCTGGATTTAAAAGCAAATGTTGTCTAATCAATAAAATACTATATTGCACACAAAAATATCTTAGAGTTAGGATTTGATTCAATGTTTCTAAATAGGTGAATAGTAGCTTTAAGATAGGGCTGTGGCCGTACCACTTAGAAGTTGAGTGGACAATGGTGGGCTTGTCCTTAAATAAAAAGATACAATTTCACTAATTAAGCTCATCAGCAACTATACTTAAAGGCATTTTTTTTATAAAAAAAAAAAACAAAAACAAAACTTTAAGTAGAATAGCTTGTTTCACACAATAAAGTTATCTAGATAACAATTTAATTTATGTTGAATTTTTATAATTTTGATTTGAAAATATTTAATATAAATCCGATTTAATTGATTTTGTATGGCTTGAATTGTGTATAAAGTTCGTAACGCTCAATTCTTTATAAGATGAACCTGACTAAAAACAAAAAGTAATCCAAATTTATGTTACAAAGTTAACCTTTTTTTCATAATGATTTTTTTTTAATAACGTGTTCAATTTCTAAAATATAATGCACACACACCATAGGATTTAATTTCACAACTTGTTCATAAAGTCAGTGATATGCCATAACTTAATAAGGCATAATTATTAATATAAACAACTAAAGCATATTGGGTCAAGTGATTAAGAGCTTTTGATTCTTTTAGAGATCTCAGATTCGAGCTTCCTTACATGCGGTATGAGGTGGGTTATTTGGGGTGGAGTTATAGGAGAGAGCTACCCCTTTGTGCAGCTCAAACTCAAAAAAAAAAAATTATTAATATAAACAAAGCTCTAATTTCTGTGATTTATAGGTATAATTAGTGCAAGGCACGATAATGTGAAATGAAGAAACAACCCCTGATAATTGATCCAACGGCCAGAAATGAATTGGCCAAAAAGCTGTTAAAGATCTCGTCATCCACCTGGTGATAAGTCAACCCTCCCTCTTAGAAGGATCATGTCGCAAGGCGTGTAGTGTAGAAAAATAAACAATTCTTTATTTAATTCTATAAATTTAAAATAATACTTGTAGAGTTATCAAGAATATATTAAAAAGAGATAATTATTTGTTTTTATGTATATTATATTACTGTTTTTTATACGTCAATTTAGTGAAACATTGGTTCCATATAAATTTAAATATTTGACCCATTTCCAAAGATAATACATATATTTGACCCAAACTCTAGGAAGGCACGGATTCACAATTTTTATTTCTTGGGACAAATTAACAGCAAGAAATTATTTGAATAATAAGATTCTTGTGGAGGCAAGAATTAAGTTCTTTAAAAATAATAGTAATGTCAAATTCAAGATTATATGATGTATTTGGAAAACAAAAATTCAAAATTGTGGAAATATGACCCACAATATTATTTTTAATCCATCTTTTGGCCAACGCTATTTATAAACTATTATAGCGTGAGAAAACTTGTTATGTTATTATTATTTTTTAAAAACTTATCAACTTTAATTAGGGGCAAATTTTAGATTTTATAAAGATTAGTGGAGGAAAAACTATAGAAATGTGACGATAAATGTGATTTTTTTTTATATAATTAAGAGTCAATTTCAAAATTTTTAAAACTTTAGTTGGAACAATTGCTCATATAATTCACTAATAATGCATTCGTCTTTAGCTTGAAGAGTTTACAAAGCTGATTTAACACACTTTTTTGTCAAATTTGTCAAGGTAATATATATAAGTTTTTATTGAAAAATAATATGTAACATCAATCATGTGTTGATGAATGTTTTAAATCATAGAAATAGTCTACTATTAATATCAAATAATTATGTAAAATAAAGTGAAGATGAGCTCCTTTACACATTGCCATTATGTGGAAAACAACACACATAATTGGATGGGTGGAGGCATCAATCCCTTTACCCCAAAAAAATATAATATTAGACTCTTTGGTCAAACAAGACAAGAGCACCACTATTCAATATTTTCCTCCAATTTTCCTTTAATTTCCATTGGTTCAATATGTTTTTGATTCCTCTACCTCCATCCTTCCTCTCATTTTGGGAAAATACACACATCATTTTATTGACCAAGCAAATCCTAAACAAGAACCCAACCCACCCTTTTTTTCTTGCAAATTTCTCTCACACACGCTAGACATGAGATGATGGGTTTTTGGGTGACTACACAAAACAAATGTCTTTTATGGAAAAAAGTGGAGATTTTTGGGCAAGTAGCAAGAAAAATAATAAAGTTGGAGTTGAGAGGATCTAATTTTAAGTCATTTTCTAATAGAGTAAAATAGTCTAGACCATTCTCTCCCCAACTTGGACCTTTTCTTCCTCCCCCACTCATCTCTTTATATCTCCTTCCCACCATTGGCATGTTTTCATTTTCATTTTCACATCAAAATTCTCTCCATTCCCTCTCTCACCAGATCCAAAGTTGAGAGGAGAAAAAAAAAATGGTGGGTTCCTATATTTTCCCTTTCTCTGAATTGGGTTCCTTTCATTTTAAGAAAAAAAGAAAAAAAAACTTCAGCTTTATCATGTGCTATCCCTCTCTCAACTACTCACTATCTTCTTGAATTGTTCTGATATTTACAGGAAGAAGGTTCTCACCAGCAAGACACATGGGAAGGCTATGTGGATTGGAGGAGCCGACCCGCCGCCAGAGGCCGCCATGGCGGCAAGGTGGCCTCCTTTTTTGTTTTGGGTATGTGCTTATATATGCACTTAACTATTTGATCCTCAAAAGACCCATCTTAGGACACTTTTGTGCAGTTTAATGTTTCTCTTAGTACTGATCATGTAAAGTAGTAACTAAGTTTTGTGTATGTGTATGTATGTATGTATGTGCAGTGGTGGAGGTGTTGGAGAACCTAGCATTTTTGGCAAATGCAAGCAACTTGGTGCTGTACCTGTCTGAGTACATGCACTTTTCACCATCAAAATCTGCAAACAATGTCACAAACTTCATGGGAACAGCCTTCCTTCTTGCCCTCCTAGGAGGCTTCTTGTCAGATGCTTTCTTCACCACTTATCATATCTACCTGATAAGTGCAGTCATTGAACTTCTGGTAAGCTACACTTTATTTTTTTTTATTTTTTTTTTGCTTTGCTTAACCAATTTGCTAGTACTAACATTTAGTATTCGGAAAAAAATAAAGTAAAACCTAACTGCACGAGCGCCACTGCACGTGTAAGTCCACGGAAATACGTGAACACATTAAGGAAGATATTGCATATTGAGTTATTGACGATAGAAATGTCGCGACGAACATGAATGAGCATGAAAACTGGAGTTTGAAATGAGAATTGGTATGGTTTTTTTTATATGTTTATACATGTGTGTGTTTGTCTGATGGTGCAAGAGGTGACCAATGCATGGAGAGATAAGGGTTTTGATTTCAGAAGCAAGAATTTGGAGATGCAATAATATATAAGAATCTTAGTATTAGAAGCAATATTTGGAATTATAGTATTGGAGAGAGCTGAGCAAGTTGATGACTTCAGATGCAATCAATTTTGCAGTCAATGATGCTCAGATGATCTCTCATTACTCTACATAAAAAATTATATATAAAAATACAATTCAATCTTATTATTAAATTAGGGTTTGGTCAACCAAGAAAGTTTAGGAGCTAAGGATGATTTTCCCATCCAACACCTCCTAATTTGTACAACACTAAACGCCAATAAAATTTTGGCTCCTAAGTATATTCTTTTGACTAAAATAGAGTTAACATTAAGTCACGTAATAAATAAATAATAATATTTTTTTTATAACTTTTCTAATAAACTCACGTTTCGAGCTTAAAATTGATACAAAAATTTGATATTTAAAATAATTTTTAAACGCTTATACTTAACTATTAAAATAACACTTGTATCCTCTAGTTGGAGCCTCATGTACTCATTGCTTCTTCGAAATATGATAACGATTAACGATATGTGAGTTTTTCACTTTCCTGTGGCTCTCTGTCAAGCACATTTTTTTCTCACTGTGACCTCCTGTAGAATCAGATCGTGTCCTAGTCTTAGTATGGCTAATCATCTTTTTGGGCCAACAATTGATGATGACCTTTTTAGCTATTGCCAAAATTAATTAACCTACTAATTACTTTTCGGTGGGAGTAATTGAACCCAATCTAGAAAACTCTAATGAGCCAAAAATCATCGGGTCTATAATCTTAGAACAGCTAGGCACACTTTAAACCATAATTAACAGTACAATTTAATTAATTAGATAATGGATCACTTCATCTATTTGTTGTAATTTGACTTTGTCCCTTAAAACATGAAAAAGCTACCCAATTATGTCCAAGTGGATGTATATTTAAATCATGTAATAAAGTCAATCAAAAGATCAAATTCTTAGGAAAAATCCTCTCCTAATCATAAGAATTTAATCATGATCATTGAACAAATTTTTATGGTGTAGGGCACATGTAAATTGGTCCCTCTTATATTTACAATCTTGCCATTCTCATGCAACGTATCCACATTTTTCAGTGAATGCTATGCTAGGATTGGAATTTGGAGGACCCATAAATTAGATTTTACTACGTCCGTCCCAAAATAAATGTCTTATTTGTCTAATTTTTTTGTCTTAAAATGAGTTTCATGTTTTTATTTTTAAGTTATTATATTATTATTTTTTTCATATTACCCTTATCACTTATGCATATGGACATATTTACACATGAAGTGTAGATTAAAAAATAAAAATAATATTAAAAAACACACTAACTTATCTTATTATTTTTAATTTTTACGAAAAAAAATAGAAATAAACACTCATTGAGGATTATATTTTTGTTGGCATTTACTATATTGGGTCCCTCAATAATATAGGACAAAAGCTTAGACTTCACTTTCTCATCATTTTCAGCTTTGAAAGTAAATATCAATCTTTTCCTTTACAGTCTCAGCCAGTAGTTTCTATTCCTAACGTCTAACGTGTCTCATTCTTGTTTCACCACGTGGCGGTATCTTTGTCCTGGGAGACACGTGTCAGAATATGGCTGAACTGTCTTTGTATTTGTTGGGGTAGTTTTGATCCCCCAATGTCTAAACACTTGGGTGTTGTGTTGTGGTCATTTGGGAGCTCATGACAAAACCACTTGTATGTGTAAGGTGGCAATTCATTCCAAATTTGTGTGTGCAATTGTGTCGTATTTGTGTAGGACATCGAAAATATGTATGTTTGATTTATTAGTCGTATTATGACACACACAATATGTCTAATATGTGCATTTAAGAGTATAATTAAAAAATAATCATAATAACGTGTTAAACATGTTAGAAAAATTGTGTAAAACATGTTGATATTATATATCGTGTAGAATGTGTTAGGTTGTGTACGTGTCAATTATGCCGTGTTAACACGATTTATTTAGTTAATGTATTAAACGTGTATTGTTTGTGTTGAAACATGTAGCATGATTATTGAACATGTCGTGTTGGGTGGTGCAATGTACAAATACACTTCAACACGACATGTATAAACGAAAAGCCTTCTTTATATAAAAATGCGTAAAACATAAAACTTAACTCGAATATAGTTTGAAAGGCTTTAAAATGTACAAAGATTGAATCAAACTTGAAAGTGACGAGTCAAGTTTTGAATGCATGTGAAAGCTATGTACACACAAATATGAAGCAAGCGTGTGATCATTATTGAATGATCATAGCTTCTGTTAAAACCATGCACCATTTTTAAGTATGAGCCGAAGTTTCTCGTAGTGACATTTCATTGATAGTAGTGGACACCAAGTCCTTATCTCAGAAGAATCATCCAAGAATTTGGGTGGAGCTTAACACGTGGCCAACACGTGGTATGTGGGCCTACCTTTGTGCTTTTCAGTAGAACATTTTCACATCAATAGATCCGGACAAGACCCTAAAGTTCCACTTTTAAAAATAGAAATTAAGGAAAAAAGGACTTCAAAAACAATCTCAGGTTCTCAGCCCAGCCCATCCTAGTTGGATTGTACAAGAATTGGGCCAAGACCCATAAAACAGAGGACCCATATAAAATATTCACTTATTTTTGAAGAAAAAAAAACTAATTTATTTATTTATTTACAAGACACACATTTTCTAGTAGAAAATTGTGGGATCAATTTCTATTCAATGTATGCATAAGATTAACTAATATTGTTTTCTTGTTACTATGTGACAGGGTTTAATAGTCCTCACTACACAAGCTCGTTTGCCTTCCCTAAAGCCACCATCATGCGACCGATCCAACCCGAACGTTTCATGCCAAGAAGCTCATGGAGGACAAGCCGCAATGCTGTTTCTTGGCCTCTACATGGTGGCGCTCGGTGTCGGAGGCATCAAGGGGTCGTTGCCGCCCCACGGGGCAGAGCAGTTCGACGAGAGCACGCCCAAGGGGAGGAAGCAGAGGTCTACATTTTTCAACTACTTAGTATTTTGCCTTTCCTTTGGTGCCCTAATTGCGGTCACTTTGGTGGTTTGGATTGAGGACAATAAGGGTTGGGAATGGGGGATTGGGATTGCCACTTTTGCCATATTTGTGTCCATCCCAATCTTTCTTGCTGGCTCTACTACTTATAGGAACAAAATTCCTTCCGGAAGTCCACTCACAACCATTGCCAAGGTACGTAAATGAGTAAATCATTGTTATCTTTGTCTGGTCTCACGTTTATGCTGAAAATGTGTGGGCTTGTCCGATTGAATAAAAAAAAATGATGAGTTCATTTTATACACTCCAAAACAGGGATCGAGTTTCATGTGTCGTTATTGCATAAACCGGTGCACGTAACATCTATGCAAGAACAAATGACAATACACCTCGATACTCTTCTTAAAATGGCATGTTTTGGGGGTTGTGCAGGTATTGCTAGCATCCATATTCAACACATGCCTCTCAAGAAGCCCAAGCAATGCCATAGCAAGCATGGCCACTAGCCCTTCAAACAACCCCACCAACAAACCAGAACAACACCACCACCAGCAGCAGAAACTAGCTGATCCTCAAACCCCAACACAGAGCCTCCATTTCCTCAACAGAGCAGTAGTGAACAAACCAGCCCACACCTTTCTCCAATGCACAGTCCAGCAAGTCGAAGATGTCAAGATCGTCCTCAAAATGCTCCCAATCTTCGCCTCCACCATCATGCTCAACTCTTGCCTCGCCCAGCTCTCCACCTTCTCCATCCACCAAGCCGCCTCCATGGACACCAAACTCGGATCTCTCAAGGTCCCTCCCGCTTCCCTCCCCGTCTTCCCAGTCGTCTTCATCATGACCCTCGCTCCTCTCTACGACCACTTCCTCCTCCCCTTCGCTCGCCGCCTCACCAAATCCGAACCCGGCATCACCCACCTCCAGCGCATCGGAATCGGACTCGTTCTCTCCATCGTAGCCATGGCCGTCGCCGCCATTGTCGAGGTCAAGAGAAAAAGAGTTGCCACCAGATCTGGGTTGCTCGAATCCGAAAACCCACTTCCCATCTCGTTCCTCTGGATCGCTTTTCAGTACTTGTTTCTGGGTTCTGCGGATCTGTTCACGTTGGCGGGTTTGCTTGAGTTTTTCTTCACCGAAGCTCCGGCGAGCATGAGGTCTCTGGCCACCGCTCTGTCCTGGGCGTCTCTGGCTATGGGGTACTATTTGAGCTCTGTGATTGTGTCGATTGTGAACAGTGCCACTGGTGGCTCAAGCCACAGGCCATGGCTGGCTGGTGGGAGCTTGAATGAGTATCATCTGGAGAGATTTTACTGGTTGATGTGCGTGCTCAGTGGGTTGAATTTTTTGTTTTTTCCCTTCTGGGCAATGAGGTACAAGTACAGAGCAACAAGCAGTGGTTAGTGAAAGTGAAGACAAGTTTTTTATTTTGGAATCAGGTTAGATGTGTACTTTTTTTCAAATCAGTGGGTGTGTGAGAAACAGGTCAGGGGGTACAGAAATTGGGATTTGTGGTGCCCATTTTTGGAATTACATCATTGTTCTCCTTTATTGTGATGAACTGATGATCATGTTGTAGTTACAAGGAAAAGTCTAGCAAATGACTTCTCCTACAAATGTACTTGAGAAGGAGATGCATGGAACTTCATGTTAGATTTGACAATCACGTCCAGTTCATGTTGGTTCTTCAAAACACAGGTGCACGATTAAAATGCAAGTTGCAATTTTTACGTACAAAATGTGCATTCTGTATACAACACAAGGGTAGGAAACTGCTCAAGATATAGTCCAAACAAGTTTCTATCCAAAAAAATACACACTGGTTCTCACTTAAAAGTTCAAACAAAACAAATACTACATGGTATGAAAACTTTTATAACAATGGAGATTCCATCAGTGTAACAACCATTTCTTGATTTTCTTTTCTCTCAGCTACCACTAGATCAATTACACTTGCAAGCTTAACAGATTTGGAGTCGACGTCATATAACAAAACAGTAATAGATGTAGCAAAGAATACGTAAATTATCGTCCCTATGATCTAGAGGTTCCGGCACCCATTGAAAGAGTTCTCACAGCTACCTTAACTGCGCCGATAACACTAAGCTGCCGCATCCCAGGGCTCAGCCCTGTCCTGTCCTGGTGTTTACAGCCTTCATCTTGTTGAACACTCACAAAATATGCCACCTGAAGAACCACAAAGCAAAGGGGTATAAAATTCTGATTCTCTCCAACAATAAGTTGCAGTTCTCTTAATAGTTAATACAATACTATTGTGCACCCGAATTTTGCACCCGTAACAAATAGCAATATTCTTAAAACATAAGTATGCATCTATACATATCAGATTTGTTGGTAAATTAGACAATTAATCGGTATTTTAATTATAAAAACAGAAGGCGGGGAAACAATATCGCTATTCTCAACATCTGACATCATCTGTGCCGTAGGACCATCACATCCTATTTTCCCTCCCAACACTACTCAAGCCCATTGTGACCAACAAAACCTCAACTATAATCAAATATCTAGAAAACTACCTTCCATAGAACAAGATCGTACATCATCAGATGGAAGTTAATAAATATTTGCCACTTCAATCAACAGCCAAGCCTTGGTGAGGTTCTTACAGCTATTCAAAGACATGGGTTAACGGGAGAACTTGCAGACCAAACCATAGTCATGCAAGACATGTTGCATCATTAAGGTTCATTGAGAGGTACCAAGAACAGTCATTAGCTTTATCTACCAAACTTTCAGCACAGATGTCAATAACTAACAGTTCCTATGATGCTGATCAATGTAGCATAACTTATAATGCTATAGAATGAACCCATTCAGGACACTTGAAAAGTGAAAACTTTTTGTTTCAGGACGCACAAACTCCATAGCATCATTGGTTGTTGAGCTTCCATTATTTGTGATTAGAGTATGGGGTTGTGAAAACACTTATTCCGATTCTTGAGGGATGTGACATTAATTAACCTCCTCAATCAATGCCAAAATCAGACCATTTAATCCACTAAATATTTCAGTGCAAAAGTACGCATATTGCAATTAACCAACGACCAAATAATTATTTTAGAATACTATGAGGGATGTGACATTAATTACCCTCCTCAATTAATGCCAAAATCAGATCATTTAATCCACTAAATATTTCAGTGCAAAAGTACGCATATTGCAATTAACCAACGACCAAATAATTATTTTAGAATA
>JAYMTA010002675.1:0-15918 GCA_036897625.1 Pelargonium cotyledonis | reverse complement strand
TAGTAGAGATGCTACTGGGATAATTAATTCTAAATTATAAGAAAATTGTGGACTGAATTGTTGTTTACACTGAGTGGTAGACAGAAACAAGAAAAAACATTAACATCAAAAACTTAATTATAAGGTCAAGAAAAATTAAAAACAATAGGATTAGCAATTAGGCATGTCTATGGCTATGCCTAGGTGGTCCCCAAAGGACCCAAAATGTCTTCCAAGAGCCATTATTATGTGATTGTGAGTTAGATACTGTGACTCATTTACTTTATTTTATCTATTATTTACATTTCATTTTATTTCATAAAAAATATTTATATTTTGTCCCAAACTAAAGATGCCCAATTGATATGCAAGTAGGGAATCAAATTTATGAATAATATATATATATGCATGGGACACACACAGATTGGTCGGTAGGCTTCCTCTTTCAATAGTATAAATTGTGTTCCCATTAGCAATGTACTTGTGAGATACATCAAATTTGTGCATATTGTAAGGTCACAAACCACATATGCAATCAAATTTTATGTGGTGCTGGCGTAGGGTAGTTATGCTTTTGTGGGTCGGACTGAAGTTTTATTGGCCGAGTTTTGAGCCTTGAGATTATGCTTGTCTTTGCCGGATATCCTTGGGTGTAGGAAAACAATTGTCGAAGTGGATGCTAGTTTTATAATTTTTATTTTTAACATGCATAACTGTCTTTCTCACTTGTTGAGAGAGCTTTGATCCTTGAGTGTAGAGACCATAATTCGAATTTTGAAGAGCTCATGATAATGTAGGTTGGTAGCCTAACAAATCATGTGGCATATCTGTTAGCCAAATTTCATTACTATTTTTTATCGGGTGTTTTTATTACTCACTCGCTTGTAGGTGTTCGTTCCTTAGTGCTGGGTGATTGTAATTGTATTCTAAATTATCGTTTTATTTGACCTTCATAAGGCTTGTATATAAAAAAAATTCGGGATTTATATATATATATATAAAAAGTCAAGTAAATGTGTGCCATGATCATTCTATTAGGAGACTGTTGTAACTAGTTTAAAAGTTTATTTCAACGTTTTTATCAAAATTAATGCAGATTACAATGAATGATTATTTTAGTTACTCATGATATAATTACTCAGTTAGACATTTAGACTATATAAGCTGCTTTATAGCTTTCCTTTACACCAAATAATTCAACTTAAATTTTTTTTTTCTCATCTTAACTATCTGTCCACATTTTTATCGAGACGGTTAAACTGTTTGTTCCGAAAAAGAGCTTAGACACAATGCTACTGATTATAAATTTCACCAGACGAATATTATTGAATAAGATCCAAACTTACAATATAGAATGGAGAAAATTTTGTTAGCGTTGCATTTTACTTAACAACAATAATATTTCTTATTTAGTCACTTATTATCAAATATCATCACTTAATTTATAACTAAAGCTCGTGATATACTATGGAAAATGTAAAACGTCCAATAAATACTCCATAAAAAATGCCCAAAATTCTTATTAATTAATACAGGGGAATAATGATCATTCAATTAATATACTTGACCAAGATATGATATTGTATAAATTTTTCAAGGGCCTCACAAGTCACAACCAGAAAAATAGGTATCAGAGAAGACATCACAGAAACTCTCTCGTAAGTGATGCTATATATTGAGCTTTTTCGTTTTCTCATTGTTGAATAACTTACCGTTTTACAATCAGAGTTGTTTTGCACTTTTTTTCTTTTCTTTAAAACGAGTGTTTTTAGTTATACAGATGTTTTGGAATATAATTATATAACTGAGGTATATTTGTTAGAATTGTTCACAAAATTCGTATCAGAGTTACTTGCTTTGCGAAACCCATCTATCAGCTACTAGTCAATACTCTTCGTCCAAATAAGACAGTGAAAATAAATAATAAGAGTAACATCAATTGCAACTGAAATAATTCATTTAGATAAATCCGATACAAACATTTCAACTTTAAATACATTAAAAGACAACCTGTGCTGCCAAATACATCAATGTTAATCAAACCAGCAAGTAGTCCCTATATTATTCCTCGAAAGTACAAAAACGCATCAAATATCTCGGTATCAATCTCAGAAATGCAATTGTCTCATCATTTTGTTCGATTTGCTTTTTCAACATCATGATCTTCTCCATTATTTCTTGAAATCGAGTTCGTTGTGCTCGAAAATAGCTTCATGTGCCGGGTACATGCTCGATGGAGCAGCAACCAATGAACTCGCAACTACCATAAGTACATAAAGAACAATGTTGACATATTGTAGAAAAGGCAAGGACCTCATTCTTAACTAGAGCTGGCGAAGCGAGTTTCGGATTAGAGACCCAAGACCACAAATAAAGTCATGCACTTCCATAGCAAAAATAACAGATATAATAGAACTTACCTTCTCAAGGGCTTCATTAAAAAGCCAATCTTTACATTTGGCTTCACTTGCAGCAATCTCGAATATCTCAGTCCCTCAGATCACCAAGCTTACAGCACCATCGATTCCATGTTCCTCAGCAGTCTAATGGCAACAGGGTCATTCTTCATCATACAAAGACTCTTCATTACCGTATCATAAGTAATTTTGTCAAGTTTCACACTATCCTAACATCTTCTTCAGCAGTTCAAGTGCAGCAGCATTGTTACCAGCTATGCAAAGCCCATTTATCAATGGGTCATACGTAATTTCATCAGGTTTCAAGCCTCTCTCTTCCATCTCCCTCAGCAACTCAAGAGCCATATCAGTGTTACATGCTTTGCAAAACCCATCTATCAATGTATTATAAGTAATTACGTTAGGCTTGACCATTACCACCTCCATCTTCCTAAGCAACTCAAGAGCAGCGTCAGTGTTACCTGCTTTGCAAAGCACACCTATTATTGTAGTATAAGTAATTACGTCCAGCTTGACACTTCCAACCTCCATCTTCATCAGCAACTCAAAAGCAGCATCAGTGTCACCCCTTTTGCAAAGCCCATCTATCAATGTATTATAAGTAATTATATTAGGCTTGACACTTCCCACCTCCATCTTCCTCAGTAACTCAAGAGCTGCATCAGTAATACCCGCTTTGCAAAACCCATCAACCATTGTAGTATAAGTAATTACATTAGGCTTGACACTACCCACCTCCATTTTCCTCAACAACTCAAGTGCAGCATCTGTGTTACCTGTTTTGCAAAGCCCATCTATCAATGCATTATAAGTAATTACGTCAGGCTTGACACTTCCGACCTCCATCTTTCTTAGCAACTCAAGAGCAACATAAGTGTTACCCGCTTTGCAAAGCCCATCTATCATTGTATTGTAAGTAATTACGTTAGGCTTTACACTTCCCACCTCCATCTCCTTCAGTAACTCAACAGCACCGTCGGTGCTACCCGCTTTGCAAAGCCCATCTATCATCGTATTATAAGTAATTACATCAGGATTAACACTTCCCACCTCCATCTTCCTCAGTAACTCAAGAGCTGCATCAGTAATACCCATTTTGCAAAACCCATCAACCATTGTATTATAAGTAATTACATTAGGCTTGACACTTCCAACCTCCATTTTCCACAACAACTCAAGTGCAGCATCTGTGTTACCCGCTTTGCAAAACCCATTTATCAATGTGTTATAAGTAATTATGTTAGGTTTGACACTTCCCACCTCCATCTCTCTCAACAATTCTAGAGCAGCATTAATGTTACCCGCTTTGCAAAACCCATCTATTAATGTATTATAAATAATTGTGTCAAGTTTGATACTTTCCACCTCCATCTTCCTCAACAACTCTAGAGCAGCATCAGTGTTACCCGCTTTGCAAAACCCATCTATCATTGTAGTACAAGTAATTACGTTAGGTTTGATACTTCCCACCTTCATCCCCCTAAATAGCTCCAAAGCAACAACAATGTTACCAACTTTGCAAAACTCATCTATCATTTTATTATAACTATTTACGTCAGGCTTGACACTTCCCGCCTCCATCTTCCTCAACAACTCAAGGGCTGCATTAGACTTACCCGCTTTGCAAAACCCATTTATCAATGTATTATAAGTAATAACGTTAGGCTTGACACTTCCCACCTCCATCTTCCTTAGCAACTCAAGAGCCATATCAGTGTTACCCACTTTGCAAAGCCCATCTATCATTGTAGTATAAATAATTACATCAGACTTGACACTTGCCGCCTCCATCTTCCTCAGCAACTCAAGAGCTACATTAGAGCTACCCGCTTTGCAAAACCCATCTATCAATGTATTAAAAGTAATTACGTTAGGCTTGACATTTCCCACCTCCATCTTCCTTAGCAACTCAAGAGCCATATCAGTGTTACCTACTTTGCAAAGCCCATCCATCAATATATTATAAGTAATTATGTCTGGCTTGACACTTCCCACTTCCATCTTTCTCAGCAACTCAAGAGCAGCATCAATGTTACCCGCTTTGCAAAGCCCATTTATCAGTGTATTATTAGTAATTACATTAGGCTTTACACTTCCCACCTCCATCTTCCTCAGCAACTCAAGAGCCACCTCAGTTTCACTCGCTTTGCAAAGCCCATCTATCATTGTAGTATAAGTAATTACGTTAGGCTTGACACTTCCCAACTCCATCTTCCTCAACAACTGAAGAGCATCATCAGAATTACCCGCTTTGCAAAGCCCATCTATCATTTTAGAATAAGTAAATACGTTAGGCTTGACTATTCCCACCTCCATCTCCCTTAGCAAATCAAGAGCTGCGTTAGTGCTACCCGCTTTGCATAACCCGTCTATTATAGTAGTATAAGTAATTACGTTAGGCTTGACACTTCCCACCTCCATCTTCCTCAGCAACTCAAATGCAGAATTGGTGTTACCCACTTTGCACAACCCATCTATCATTGTACAATAAGTAATTACGTCAGGCTTGACACTTCCCACCTCCATCTTTCTCAGCAACTCGAGAGCAGCATCAATGTTACTCGTTTTGCAAAGCCCATTTATTAATACATTATAAGTAATTATGTCAGGCTTGACACTTCCGACCTCCATCTTCCTCAACAACTCAAGAGCAGCATCAGTGTTACCCGCTTTGCAGAGCCCGTCTATCAATCCATTATAAGTAATTATGTTAGGCTTTACCGTTCCCACCTCCATCTCCCTCAACAATTCTAGAGCACCATCACTGTTACCCGCTTTGCCGAGCCCGTTTATCAATACATTATAAGTATTTATGTTAGGCTTGACCCTTCCCACCTCCATCTCCCGCAACAATTTTAGAGCACCATCAGTGTTACCCGCTTTGCAAAGCCCATCTATCATGATATTATAAGTATTTAAGTTAGGCTTTACCTCTACCGCCTCCATCTCCCTCAACAATTCTAGAGCATGATCAGTGTAACCCACTTTGCAAAGCCCATTTATCAATGCATTATAAGTGCTTATGTCAGGCTTGCAAGGTCCCTCTTCCATCTCCTTGAATATCCTCATAGCAGCATCAATGTCACCCATTTTGCAATAACTGTTTATCACTATGTTCTTAGTATAGATATTGGGTGGGATTGTAGATCTACACATGAGCTTGTACAGAGAAATGACTTGAGAGTAGTGCTTGTTTCTAGCAATTCTACTCAATATTTGGGTCAATTCTTTAACAGATGGCCTTGGATAAGCTTTGAGTTTACGTTTGAAAACAGCAACTTCACTATGAACCTCCCTCTCAATGCCCCTATCTCTAGACCCATTACTCCATAGCTTTCTTCTACCCAAAGCTCCAACAATCACAGGCTTGTTTTTAAAACCAACAGATTGAGAAAGAGAACAAATCCTAGTTGTTCTTGATGAAACACCAAGAGTTGGAAAATAATAAGAAACAGACAGTACAGTAGCTGTAGTAGCAGGAAAAAGAGAAACAGACCTTGAAGTAAATGATGAAGATGATGCAGAAATCTCCATTATCTTCTTCTGGGAAAAGCTTAGGGTTTGGTGGGAATGTGAAGCTCTCGGTAAGGTTTTTTGGCTACTGGATAAGGTTGAAGCTGAGCTCTGCCCCAAATAACAGTTGCTTTTCAATTTGGAAAATTATTTGAGGTCATGCTTCAAATTCTCTTTTTTTTTTTTTGGTTTCAAATTATCTTTTTTTTCTATTTAACTCCCAAAATTTTGGTATTATTTCATTTTGATCCCACTACTGTACAAATTTACTTAAAATTCATTGGATTAAAGGCAATTTTAGACTCAAATTTTGGGGTGAATTCAGATTTAGTGCATGATCTTTTAATCTACCAGAGTTAGTACTTAAAATTCAATTTTGTACCCAATTGAGTATTTACAGTCAGTGTCCGTCAAATCCTCCATTAACCGATGTTGACACCAAAATTCGTTCAATATGTAATTGTACACTAAAATCAAAGCATTGTTTTATATTCTACAAAATACAACATCGTTCTCGTGCGTGACACCTATTTTAATAAAATGTGTTTAGTCATTGTCACGTGTGGTGACATATAAGGACATCTTATCATCAACTTGTATTGTTTCAATTCGAGTCACATTCGCTTAGTTTATCATTGCAGTTGCATATTACGTTGTACTAATTTGAAACAAATTGACGTAATTTACACAATACAATATGTTATTTCACAAAGTCTAATTCATGTAACTATTGACAATTTATTTTCGTAAAGTCACCATTTCACATTAATTACGTGTCGGATCAGCATATAAATCAAATTGACAATTGTTACTAAACTCGTTCCACTTAAACAATCATTTTGAAACAGACAAGAAACCTTAATATTACATGTAACGATCACGCGGTTGTTGGAGGCTTGCGTGCACCTTCTTCGAAACCAACCATTTCGCGCATGTAACATTTGATTGATTCGAGAGCATCGCCTCTTTCCTGTCCTATATATATAGTAGAAAGAAAAAAATATTAGGGAAACTCCCAAAAACAAAAGTTATAGAGAAAGTGAACAATTATTTTGAAACCGAGTGAATACAAGTGTTATAATCCCATAATCGGACCTCTATTTGTACAAAGGGTTTAAATTTATAGAAATTCAAACGTCAACAAACGAATGGAATGCCAAGAAGCATAATAAACTTAACATTAAAGAGCTCGGTAACGCAAAAGATAACATGCTAATTTTCAACTGTGTGTATAAACAATATTTAGATTATGATAACACGTTCCTTATTTACAAACTAAAACTTTGCAGTATATTCATGATATAACTAGACAAGATCAGACCGAGACAGGGACCAAGACTACAGAATTTTAAGGACTTCTTGTGTCGGGTACGTGATCGATGGAGCAACCAATGAACTCGCAACTATCACAAGTACACAAAGAAGAATGTTAACATACCCTACAAAAGGCAAAGACCTCATAACGTAGAGTTGGCAAATCAGGTTTGGGATCAGAGACCCAAGAGTGGACTGTTTGCTCACTCGTAAAAGTGTATCCTTTGAAAATTACTCTTCCTGTCCCCAAATGAGCATCCATTTTCCGGATTTTGTAAAATTAAGAATAAGCTAGTTGAGACTCGAATAAAACTTCAAAGGATCATAGAACTGACCTTTACAAAGTGTTGTTATCCTAAGGATTTGAACAAAAATTTTTGTTTCACTTCTTTTTTTGCACCATTACTTCAAGCAATCTCCCATATCTAGTTTTATGTCTCTGCTCCTCGCCTACAGGAAGATACGAAAGCCATGCTTCTTAGTCCACATAACATCAGGCTTACAGCTCCAATGTGTCCATCTTACACAGCAGCGACTTTCTTCAGTTTACGAAGTTTCTTTACCACTCTATCATAAGTAACTGCGCCAGGCTTGCTATTTTCCTCTTTCATCTCCTTCATATTCTTTAGCAACTTAGCAGCAGCATCAATTTTTCCAATTTTGCAAAGCCCATTTATCAATGTAGTATAAAGAGTTATGTCCAGCTTGCAACTTCCCTCTTCCACCATCCTAAACATCTCAACAGCAGTGTCAATGCTACCCTCTTTGATAAGCCCATCTATCAATGTAGTATAAGTAACTACGTCAGGTTTCAAACCTCTCTCTTCCATCTTCCTCAGCAACTCAAGAGCATCATCAATGTTTCCCACTTTGCAAAGCCCATTTATCAATATATTGTAAGTCACTTCATTAGGTTTCAAACCTCTCTCTTCCATCTTCCTTAGCAAATCAAGAGTATCATCAATTTTTCTTGTTTTGCAGAGCCCATTAATCAATGAATTATAAGTAAATTCATTAGGTTTCAAACCTCTCCCTTCCATCTTCCTCAGTAACTCATCAGCAGAATCAATGTCACCCGCTTTGCAAAGCACATTTATCATTATATTACAAGTAAATATGCTAGGTTTCAAACCTCTGTCTTCCATCTTCATCAACAACCCAACAGCATCGTCACTATTACCTGCTTTGCAAAGCCCACTTATCAATGTATTATAAGTAACTTCATCAGGTTTCAAACCTCTTTCTTCCATCTTCCTCAGCAACTCAATAGTATCATCAATGATTCCTGCTTTGCAAAACCCATTAATCAATGTATTATAAGTAAATTCATTCGGTTTCAAACCTCTCCCTTCCATCTTCCTCAGCAACTCATTAGCAGCATCAATGTTACCCGTTTTGCAAAGAGCATCTATCATTATATTACAAGTAATTATGTCAGGTTTCAAACCTCTCTCTTCCATCTTCTTCGGCAACTTAAGAGCAGCATCAATGTTTCCCATTTTGCAAAGCCCAGCTATCAATGTATTATAAGTAATTTCATCAGGTTTCAAACCTCTCTCTTCCATCTTCCTAAGCAACTCAAGAGCATCATCAATCTTTCCTGCTTTGCAAATCCCGTTTATCAATGTATTATAAGTAACTTCATCAGGTTTCAAACCTCTCTCTTCCATCTTCCTAAGGAACTCATCAGCATCATCAATGTTACCCGTTTTGCATTGCCCATTTATCAATATAGAATAAGTAACTTCATCAGGTTTCAAACCTCTCCCTTCCATCTTCCTTAGCAACTCAAGAGTCTCATCAATGTTCCCCGCTTTGAAATGCCCATTAATCAATGTATTATAAGTAACTTCATTTGGTGTCAAACCTCTCCCTTCCATCTTCCTAAGAAACTCATCAGCAGCATCAATGTTACCCGCTTTGCAAAGCCCACTTATCAATGTATTATAAGTTACTTCGTTAGATTTCAAACCTACATCTTCCATCTTCTTCAACAACTCAAGAGCATAGTCAATGTTGCCCGTTTTGCAAAGCCCATTTATCAATGTATTATAAGAAAATTCATTAGGTTTCAAACCTCTCTCTTCCATCTTCCTCAACAACCCAAGAGCCGTATCAATGTCACCCACTTTGCAAAGCCCGTCTATCAATGTACAATAAGTAACAAAGTCAGGCTTGACACTTCCCGCCTCCATCTTCCTCAGCAAATCAAGAGCTCCTTCAGCGCCACCCGCTTTGCAAAGCCCATTTATCAATGTATTATAAGTAATAACGTCCGGCTTGCAAGATCCCCCATCCATCCCCTCCAGTTCCTTCATAGCAGCATCAATTTTTCCGATCTTGATAAAACAGTTAATAACTATGTTCTTAGTGTACACATTGGGTCGGATTCCATATCTACTCATGAGCTCATACAAAGAAATCACTTGAGAATAATGCTTGTTTCTTGCAATTCTAATCAATATTCGATTAAGCTCTTTCACAGAATGCCTTCGACCTTGGAGTTTACTTTTGAAAACATCAACAGCGCTGTCACTAGACCCATTACTCCAATGTTTTCTACAATCCATAGCCCCAGCAATCACAGACATGTTTTTAAGACCAAAAAATTGAGAACCAGAACGAGAGCAAGCCCTAGTTGTTCTCGACGAAACGCCATTAATTGGGAAATTATAAGAAACAGAGATCACAGTAGCTTTGGCAGTAGCTGCAGGAAAAAGAGGAACAGACCTTGGAGCAAACGATGAAGACGATGCTGAGATCTCCATTGCCTTCTTCTGAAGAAAAAAAGAAAAAAATTTAGGGTTTTGGCGAAAATGAGAAGCTCCCAACTTGTGTGTGAAGTGTTTTGGTTTGTGTACAAGGTTGAAGAAGCTGAGCCCTACCCAGTAATGGAGAGATTGTTGGGCTCAAACTATTAATACTGAATCAGCCCAGATTGATATTTTGGGAGTAACTTTCACGCTAAAAATACTCCTAGTTCTCGTTCGAGCAATTACATTTTCTAAAACTCGAGCTCGACACTTCAGATTAAACTGAAATTACCCGTGTTAGTGGACCCGTGCGTTTGGTGACAATTTGAGATTTTTGAATCGATTAGAAGGCGGGTTTTTATTGTTGTAAGTTACAAAGACTAAACCTGAATCTGACTCGCATAAAATAAGAAACGAGTGGAATTTATAGGACTTGATCCTCCTATGGTTTTTGTGATAAGTCCATTCGGGCAATGGCTCCAAAGAGGCCGTCTTAAGTTAAATGTAGACGGTGCTCCTTTCTAGGATACGCTATAGCTCGGGTAGAGTGTGGGGTAGAGGTCGGGTTAGTTGGCCAGACTGATGTGCAGTTCGGGTGGTGGAGGCCCTAGTTGTCCGGAAACCAATGCTTGTACGAAATAATGTCTCAACTAATGAAGCAATGCAGTATGCACATCAATTATATTATTGATGAGTCTTGTAAATTCTAACATTTCACGCTTAAAATTCATGAAGTGGTGGTGTCATATGTCTCGAGTTGTTATTCGTTTAAACTAAATTCTAAACTACAAAAATACAAAATATATGTCACATATATCGTCACATTACTTACTATAAATATATCTATGCCTCAAACAGAAACAAGCTTAACAAGAACCCTGGTCGCATCCGTTGGCAACAACAAGAAATGGGGTCATCACTATTTGCAACGCCTGCGTACACGCAGCAAGAAATTGAAATCGAGAGTTTGTTTAGGATGATTCTCTAACCATTCCTTTCAAGGCGTCCGTGCCTGTTTCAATAGACTGAGTGGACGTCGTGGAGTTAGTTTCAGATGATCCTTCAACTGTTCGAGCTTGTTTGTGGATACAGATTTCCAATGCAGACATCATCAGCAAATTCTACGGCCAGGAAGAACATATTCAGTTTCAATTTGCAACAAACGTAATAAATCCATAACCAAATAATGCAAAGAAAATAAAGCAAAACTAAATTTTGAAGTACAGCTAAAAATGAGAAGAATTAGAAATTTTGTGATGTGAAAAAGAGCTAATAAGTCAAACCGAGTTCAAAAAACAAAGAGAAAAAAAAGTTGCGATGTCACGCGTTGGATATGTATAAAGATAGATGAGTTACATGGTGGTAGAGAAACTTTACTAACATGGTTGAAATTTTAGCAGTGAAAACTCGAGTAATTACATGTAGCCTAATTATTAAAACTTCACACGTTATAAGAGCAGGTTTCGATTTTGGCACTGGCCTAAAGATGGTTTGTTTATGGCCCGTTTATGTTGTCTCTCCTGTAATATCCAACCCACTTACATAAGGACATGCATGTGGTGACCCACGTGTGGAAGGAAAATAACAACACGTAAAAGGGATTGCTGATTTGGAAAGGAGTCCGATAGTGCCCGTGTCGACCCCAACAATGTAAGAAAATGTGATGCTAGCACGTGAGAAAGAGGTGATGGAGTGGGTAATAAAAGTCTCACATTTGACAAGCTTTGACCTTTTAGTAGCGGAAGATCAAGTCATTATATGTAACCCTCCATTTAGCCAGTGATCGAATAGGAAAGAGAGGGTGAGCGATTTTTCACCAAATTAGTAATGACTACATTTAAAAATACCAGTTTAATATATTTTTAATATAATCTATAAGTTTCGATAGTACAATGAGATTTTCCCTAATTCAGAGACTGCTAACAGCAAAGAAAGTAAAATATCTCGGAAAAATACCTTCAAAGAAGCTCTTCCCTTTTGCTGCTCGAAGGCTTAGCTCTTCGAAGGTTTCTCCCAAAAGAAGCATTTTGCTGCTCACTTAGGATACTCAGACAAAACCTTCAAGAATTAGAGAGATAATAAGTACAACCATCGTCCGGGAACCCAAGACCACTGATAAAATAATGCATTCTCATAGCAAAAACATCAGATACATAAAGATCATAGAACTGACCTCAAAGGGTTCGTCAAAAGTCAATCCTTGCACAGTACTGATATCTTCAAGATTTGTACATTTGGCTTCACTTTTTTTTTGGCCCCATTACTTGCAGCAATCTAAAATATCTACTTGTATGCGTCTGCTCCTCGTCTCTCAGAACATCTGGCTTACATCTCCAACTTTTCTATCTTCCTCAGTAGCCAATAGACACCAGTGACTTCCATTTTACGAAGCTTGTCCACTACTCTAACCGCGTCAGTCTCGCAGTTTACCTCTTTCATATTCTTTAGCAACTGAGCAGCATTGTCAATTTTTCCATTTTGGCTAAGCCCATTTATCAAAGTAGTGTAAATAGTTATGTCTGGCTTGCAACTTCCCTCTTCCATCATCCTCAGCAGCTCAACAGCAGAGTCAGTGCCACCCGTTTTGCAAAGCTCGTCTATCATCATATTATAATTAACTATGTCGGGTTTCAAACCGCTCTCTTCCATCTTCCTCAGCAACCCAACAGCAAAGTCAATGTTACCCGCTTTGTAATACCCGTTTATCAATGTAGTATATGTAACTAAATCAGGTTCAATACCTCCATCTTCCATATTCCTCAACAAACTTAGAGCAGCATCAATGTCACCCGCTTTGCAAAACCCAACCATTAATGTATTATAAGTAACTAAGACGGGTTTGACAGTTCCTTCTTCCATCATCCTAAAAAACCTAAGAGCAGCATCAATGTTACGCGCTTTGCAAAGCCCGTCAATCATTACATTAAAAGTAAATATGCTAGGTTCCAAACCTCTCTCGTCCATCTCCCTCAACAACTCAAGAGCGCCGTCAATGTTACCCGCTTTGTAAAGCCCATCTACCAATGTAGTATAAGTAACTGCGTTAGGTTTGAAACCACTCTCTTCCATCTTCCTCAGCAACTCAAGAGAATCATCACTATAACCCGCTTTGCAAAACCCATCTATCAATGTATTATAGGTGACTTCATTAGGTTTGACACTTCCCTCTTCCATCTTACTCACTAATGTAACAACGGTGTCAATGTTACCCGCTTTGCAAAGCCAATTTATCAATGTATTATAAGTAACTATGTCAGGTTTGAAACCGCTATCTTCCGCCGTCACCAACAACTCAAAAGCAGCATCAACGTTACCCGCTTTGGAGAGCCCGTCTATCAATGTATTATAAGTAACTGTGTTGGGTTTTACACTTCCCTCTTCCATCATCCTCAGCAACTCAATGGCAGCATCAATTTTATGTGACTTGCAAAGCCCGTCCATCAGTATATTACAAGTAACTATGTTAGGTTTCAAATCTCGTTCTTTCATCTTCTTCAACAATCTAAATGCAGCATCCATGTTACCCACTTTGTAAAACCCATTTATCAAAGTAGCATAAGTAACTATGTTAGGCTTGCAAGTTCCCTTTTCCATCTTCTCGAGCAACTCATGAGCAGCATCAACACTACCCGCTTTGCAAAGCCCATTTATCAAAGTACTATAAGTATATGTATCAGGTTCGAAACCTCTCTCTTCCATCTTCCTCAGCAACTCAAAAGCAGCATCAACGTCGCCCGCTTTGGATACCCCATCTATCAACGTATTATAACTAATTACGTTAGGCTTGACACTTCCCACCTCCATCATCCTCAGCAAGTCTCGAGCAGCATTAATGTTACCCACACTGCAAAGCCCTTTTAACCATGTATTATAAGTAATTTTATTAGGCTTCAAGCCTCTCTCCTCCATCTTCCCAATCAACTCAACAGCAGCGTCTATGTTTCCCGCCTTACAAAGCCCGTCCACCAATGCAGTATAAGTAACTATGTTAGGTTCCAAACCTCTCTCTTCCATCTTCACGAGCAACCCGAGAGCAGCACCATTGTTACCCAACTTGCAAAGCCCGTTTATCAATGTGCTATAAGTAACTACATTAGGCTCGCAATTTCCCTCCTCCATCTCCTTGAATATCCCCATAGCAGCATCAATTTCACCCATTTTGCAATAACAGTTAATCACTATGGTCTTAGTAAAGGTATCCGGTGGAACTCCATATCTACACATGAGTTCATACAAAGAAATGACTTGAGAGTAATGCTTGTTTCTTGCAATTCCACTCAATATTTTATTATATTCTTTAACATCAGGCCTTGGATTAGCTTGGAGTTTGCTTTTGAAAAGAGCAACACCATTCTCAACCTCCCTCTCACTGACTCTGCCACTAGACACATGACTCCATTGTTTTCTTCTACCCATAGCTCCAACAGAATTGTTTTGAGAACAAGAACAAGCCCTAGTTACTCTTGATGAAACACTAATGATTGGAAAATGAAAAGAAACAGACAAAACAGTAGCAGCAGGAAAAAGAGGAACAGACCTTGGAGCAAATGAAGAAGATGAAGCTGAGATTTCCATTATTTTCTTCTGGAGAAAGATTAGGGTTTGGTGAGAATGTGGAGCTCTCTATTTCTGTGTGCTGTTTTGGTTTCTGGATAAGCTTGAAGTGAGCTCTACCCCCAAATTCCAATTGATTTTGGATTTTTATTTTTATTTCAATGTTAAATCGGGTCTGGTTGTTTTTGGGTTATTTCTGGTTGTTGCAAGCTTTCAGTCCCTATATTCGGAGAATTTGGTTTCTCGGGGTGTTTGGGTTCAACGACGTAATAGCCCGTAGGTTTTTTCGGGTTGCTGCTTCTATATCTGGTCTTCTGGTGTTATACTAGGTTGTTTGGTTGTAATACTGTTATGAGTACTATATAATAGTATCTGTATTATTATTCATAAAAAAAAATAAATTCCTGTGTTTTGGTGGGTCCACTCTCACTAGTACCATTATTTTTCACATGGACCACATTTTTTTGTAAACATATTCCCATATTCCATTGTTTAGGAGTGGATTGAATTTGTTCGGGTTCAAAATCGATTGCTTGAATTTGTCTAATCCAACCCGCGTAGGAAAAGTATGAACAAACTCAAAAGTTAGTTGGATAATATCGATTTGAATGCCCGCAAATTCGGACACAAATTATCATTTCAACTTTAAGTGGAGGGTTTATTCTGACCACTTGTGCATCTATGTTGTTTCAATTTTGTAGTTTCAACCTAATTTTTTTATTAAAAAATAAAAAAAATAACAGTATCCATCAAATACATCAAAAAATAACCAATGCCACTAAATACATGAAAATGTTAATCAAACAGCCAAGAAGTCAGAAAATTATCCACCAAATATACAATAACACAAAAATAAATCAAACAACAGCCAAGAAGTCCTAGTATAAATCTTTGAGGTGCTATTATCTCATCTTATTGTTCGATTTGCTTTTTCAACCTCCCGATCATCTCCATCATTTCTTGAAATTGTGCTCGTTGCGCTTCAACACTAGCCTCGTGTTGTTCTCGTGTCAGGTATGTTGTAGATGAAGCAACCAACGAACTCGCAACTACCATAAGTAAATAAAGAAAAATGTTAAAACATTGTAGGAAAGGAAGAGACCTCATTCTTAACTAGACCCAAGATGACAGATAAAATAATGCACTTTCGTAGCAAAAATAACAGATATCATAGAACTGACCTTCTCAAGGGCTTCATGAGAAAATCAATCTTTACATTTGGCTTCGCTTGCAGCAATCTTGAATATCTGAGTCCCGCATATCACCAAGCTTACAGCACAAACGATTCCATCTTCCTCAGCAGTCTATTGGCACCAGGGTCATTCTTCATCACACAAAGACTCTTCATTACTGTATCATAAGTACTTTTATTAAGTTTCACACTATCC